>JAJQOW010001442.1:30000-42500 GCA_037975125.1 Latrodectus hesperus | reverse complement strand
TTTCATTTTCTTATTTGATTTTTAGCAATACTTAGGTTCACATTACATTTTTTAAAAAATATGCATAATGATATGTTCAGTTAATCTTGAATAATCAATATACCATTTTATAATTGGTGTATTTCAAACAGTTTTCTATCCAATCTTAGACTTACATTAATCGTACTTAAAGGCTAATATATAAATTAATCACAAATCTATCACAAATCTGTTTGATTTATGTGTGTAATAGATATCTTTAAAACATGAAAGAAAGAGCAAAGTAATATTCCACATTCTTGAAGTATATTCGATTTCAAAATATCGGTTTATCAAATCATCTTGCAGTTTATTATTACTTATAATAATATATTGAAATGAATTTTTTTAAAAAGTAAATTTTTTCATCTTTATAAGAATTTTTAAAAATTTAAAATTTTGATTGTTTGCAATATTTTACTTTTTGTTTAAATATTGTAATAATGAATTTAATGCAATATATTTATTCAATGTTCAGATTTTAAATACAGTACATGTACATGTAAATGCTTATTTAAATGTAAATTCTTAAATGAAATTTACATTAATCGTTTTTAGCGTGTCTCTGATAATATGCACATCACGTAACCAGCTGCTATAATTTATGCAAATTTCAAATACCACTTGAAAACTATGATTAAATAATTTGAAAAGTATAGGTAAGAGCTTAAAAATATAGTCTTTCAGAATATATTATTAAAATATGAGGCTGAAAAATTGGAAAAAAATTAGTTTCTAGTTAAAGAGTTAAGTTATTATTTATGAAAACAATACACATTCTGATACAAAATGTATAATTCCCACTAATTTATGAGAGTAGCAGTTAAACACTTGATTAACAATGCTCATAAGATGCAATATAATTCTTGGTAAATGTAAACAGTTATTTTTGTCTTTCAACCATTTTAAATCTTTATTTCATTACTTTTGTATATCCAGATAAATTATTTTTTATTTACTAATAGAGACCAACAAGAACAATACTTCAAGATATATTGTGAAAAATTATCTCAGATAGATAAAAGGTGAATAAGGGATATATAATAAAATATTTGTAGAATATATTGTCTAAAGGATCATTTATTATTTATTACTTAAAATTAGGATTTTTTCTAAAGCAACAAATTAGCGTTTGCCTGACTTAAAAAAATCTGAAGTTTCCATTCTAATCCTTATTCATTTATAGATAGCATTAATTAAGTGTAACTTATTTTAAATTTTGTGCCAACTATTAAATACAGCAAAAATAGCTAAACTTCATTTATTTAAAATTTCTATCAATGGAAGTAAAGGGGTACTTTTAGCAATTCAAAATCAGCCTTAATGATTTTTATAATAAAACATATTTTTTCTCTAAATTTTAAGTGATTTAGTCAAATAACTTATCACTAAAAACATGTTCACTTAATTATTGTTACTAATTTATAAACATTACTTGTATTTGTCTTAAAATATCTCAGACAAATCTGAAATACTCAGATTTTGGGCAAGCATTGCTCAATTTAGGCGTAATCTAAGTTAAAAATGGCTATTCTATAGATTTGACAACCTTTTGGCGATATTCTTAAGGACTTGATAAAAAAAAAACTGATATCTCTCCAAAAATCCATCACCAAAGCTCTATGAACATTAACAAGCGAGATAGTCAAGAACATTGTACACAAATTTTGGTGAAACTCTAAGATTTTCCCTACAAGTCAGACATAAATACCACCAAGGAGATAAGTGTGAAGACAATCAGTTTTGAATGCTAGTCTAAAGTATAGAAACTTCTGTGCTTGGATGCTGTTACCCATTATATCATCTGAGTTGGAGTTGTGTAATTGTGACTTCTGTAACTGTGGAATTTCCTGTATCTCGTTAAAATTGCTAAAAATCTAAGCCTTGTGATTTTTAAGAGATTGTCTTATCGACTCTCAGTTAACAAAGACCCTGAAGACTGGTACAATATGATTCCTTTAATTATGAAATTAATTTAGAATAAAAACATATTGATGTATGTAAATGATGAGTCACAGTTACATTTAATCACGATCGGAAAGAAATTTGGAAATTCCTGCCACAGGTTTTGTTCTGTTCTGATTTTTTCTGGCTTTTTGTCATGCGCTGAATCTCAATTATGTTGCTGATCATCATTTAAGGAGATTGATGTATTCTTTAATAAATGTATATGTTGAATGCAACCACGCATAGAAAAATGCATTTACCTTATTTCCATTCATATTATCTGCTTTTGATGCATTTATATGACAAATTTCGAGAAATAAAGAAAATATGAATATATATATATATATATATATATATATATATATATATATATATATATATATATATATATATAAAGGTTATAAAATTAAATAATTGTCTTTACTTTTACATTATATCGTCTTAAGCACATTACAATCGACGAAAATATATTAATAACATAAAAATGACAAGATCTTCCTTACATATATGTACTGATAATTTATAAAAATCTTGAAACGTAAAGAGAGTTATAAAAACAAAAAAAAATAGTTAAAGAATTGTAACTGAAATAAGAAATTTACTATTAAGATAATCTTCTTAATAAAAACATGTCAAATGATATTTTGTTACTTTTAATATTTTTAAATCTTTAATTACCAATAATGTTTCATTTCAGTAGGATTTTAGATAGATTTTGCTTTTTTGCATATTCATTAAAAGAGATTAATTTTTATTCTTTCATCAAGATTTTATGTTTCATTTACTCTTCAGAATTCTTATTCTCATTAGGATTCTAATGATAATAACCTGTGCTATAATTAAAAATTCACGAAAGCGTATATTACTTGCTTCAGAAGTTCCTTTTCATTTGAGCCCAATGTCATATGCAAAAACGTCACCAACAAATTGATGGCGCACTTGGGGCATAAAATATTTCTTAGTTATATTTTTCTTAATTACATAGATTCTCTTTGTTCCATTCTAAGTACGCTATTTTTTGAAAAGAATGCAACACAATTACCTCTTGTCAAAGTAAAAAGAGAATGGTGCAACTGCTAATGTTGGATGTTACTAAGAGAAGAACTGCGAAGAAAAATGCCCTTTGGCAAAGATATTTATTTACGTAGAAAAAAAGAGCCTCTAAAACAAAATCTTGAACATTGGTTTAAAAATTATTTAAATGATAATATTTTTAATTCAATAAAAAAAGAGAATATAAAGTATGTATAATAGCTAAGAATTATAAGGAAAAACAAAGGGTATTTTAGTTGTTATTTACTTTTCGAAAAGGAAATGGTTCTTTTATATGTAATTATAATTATATTAATATTTTGCTGCAAGCAAATTTTAAAGAAAATAGATTAAACAGATTACAATGTCTTTGTAATAGTTTGTGCTTTAAAAAAATAACCTCACCATAAACCTTAATGACGCGGATTAATATTACTGAAATATCAATATGAATGTTTATTCGATTGATATTGCTTTCATACGATTAAACCAGCAGTAAATGAAATAAAGAAAATCACATATCCTCAATTAAATGTAATTATGGATTGTTTGCGTTTCTCTCTGGTATGTTTGCGCAAGTCCACAACTGGTGTTCAACTTCGCAAGGGTTCACGGTGTAATGGATCTGATTTAGCTGCTACTAGATCTCTGATGGATAGGAAAAAACAACAACAAATTTAATTATTAAAAATGTTACCTCATCTACATCAGCAGAACTGGAGAAAGACTGTTCACTATTAACTTTTCCCTTTTGTTTAAAATCTACCATTCCACGTTCTACTGGAAACATTTCAATATAAGTAAAATCATCTGAACAGGTGTTGATACTGGACAGGCTGATCAGGGCCTCATTTGTAAAATGAGATCTTCATTGCCGAATTCAGCTTTTTATTCAATATCAGTGACCATTTCCTACCTTCAGAGATACCTGCGCTCAGAATCTGTATTTGTTATCAAGCAGAATATCGTGTAACACCCTAAACTTTAATAGCCTAGGATGTGTTTTACGAAGCGAATAGTTGACATCAAGTTCGCTACAGTGTGCTCTGAAAACACACAAACTGATGACATTTTGAGATTGTTGGTGCTGATAACATTCCAAAGTAACCTTTATTGGATAATCAAAGCATCATTTATCAACAAGAGTATTAATTTCATTATTTCATAACATCTTTATTTTCTTATATTATATTCAATGTTAATTTTTTAAAATTATCAATGTATATTTTGTAACTGGTAATCTTATTTCCCCAGAACATGACAGATTCTTCTTATTATTAAAGATCGATAAGAGCTATCGAAACACAAATAGTTAAAATCTTTTTATAATCTTTTTTAGCACAAAATTCAAATATATAGTTTTTAAAATATATCTCCCTTGTTATTAAAAATTTAAAAATTTTTAAATTAAGTAACTATTTTGTGCTAAATTGCATAACTTTATCTTGGGATTTCATCAGTTTAAAATAATTTCTTAAAACTTCCGCTAATTGCTTACTAAGTTTTAATGCTAAAGGTAAAATCACTTCTTTTGACAAAACTGATTGATTTGATTGATTTTTTGAGGTATAGTGATGCAAGGTCCAATATTGGACATTTTTGCACCGTACAATATTTAAAACTATAGGTAAAAATTCTGTGTTAAAAGACTAGTCAGATATATACAATGCAATGTATTAAAATTTCAAGAAAAGCATATATAAAAGATTATTTTGAATAAAAATTATAAATAGAATTAAAGAAACCTATTGCACGTAGAAATGCAAACAAATTTATTTCTATGTGGTTTAAACCCAATCAAGTCTGATAAAATTAAATTTATGGTAACATAAAACACTATATGTAAATCATATAAATTAGGACAGACAATTAAATTGTAATGCACTGTATATGGTACATTACACATGTCACAAATTGAAACACTCCGAGACAAGAATAAGTGCTTGTGTGTAAATCTGGTATGTCCAATACGAAGCCGTGTGAGTTTTATATCAACTCTTCGCATGGGAGCAATTGGGAATAGAAGAATGTGGGAGAATATACTATATAATTTATTGTTCTTCTGCCAATTTCATGTTTTTTTTCCAATGGGAAGAAATGAAATCTTTGATAATTTGTTCAATTTCAAAATTGTTAATGCTTTATGAAAAATGTCAGAGGCATTTTTAGCGGCATTATCTGCAAGTTCATTCCCAGCAATGCCAACATGTCTTGGAACCCAACAAAACATGATGTTAAACCTTTATTCTTCAATATATTTAAAATATCCAATATTTTCACAATAATTGGATGTCATTTATAATTAAAATGGTCTAATTGCATGACCACGACTTTGCTCTTCAAATCCTCCTATAGAGGGCACCGCAAGAGGATCCTTTCCTTAATTTTAATATTGATCTGAAGTGGGAGGAAATTTTCTCCAGATCATTGCACCCATGGTAACTGCTCAACTACCAACCACAGGACTTTCGATTCCCCAGATTTAAGGCTCTAGTTGCTTTTCTTTAATAATTCATTTTTGAGTGCTTTTTTTTAATAATTTTGTAATAGATGCTTAAAATGAATAAAGCATGCTTTATACTAACATTTTGTAAGATCTGCTTGTAAAACTCATTGCACATTATTTAATTCAAAATAAAATAACTAATGAATTCAAGCGTAATTTGTCATTCAATCCAAAAAGAAGAAAATTCTGCAAAAAAATTCCTGTGAATTGAAAACCGAATGAGAATAGAATACTAGTTAGAAAGAATAATTACATATTTGATTCAAAACTCTATGCTTATTTGTTTGAAGTTTAACTTAACACATCCATTTTTATCGATATCGGAGATATAAATGGTGAATCATCTTGTCTAGACAGGATAATTTATTCTTAACAAGATACTTTAAAAATGTAACAATTACTTTTTCACGTTTACAAGCTCTTATGTTTAAATCCATTAATACTAATTTATCCCTTATAGTAATAAATTATTAAACAAATTAATAAATTTTGTTTTTAGTGTAGATAAAGACTTATATTAAAAATATATAATATGTAAAAAACTATTATCGGTTTACAATTACTCAACACTTTAGACAGCAGAAAAATATTAAAATGTATCTTAGATAAATGTAAGAGAAAATATTAACTAAGTAATACATATTCTTGTCTGTGTGTGTGTGATTAAAATAATATAAAAAAGTTAACAATACAACGTATATACATTTAATAATAAGATTGCAAATTTTAAATGTACTTTTAGCAAAACGTAATTTCTATGAACTATAATTTTTATAAATTTGCCATTTTTTAAACTATTGTATGGTTTAAAAAATGGTGAATTCAAAAATTAATGGAAAGTATTTGCTAAAAAATTAAAAATATACTTGAGTATTTTTATTTGAGAACTATAAGTAGGAAAGTTTTATCAACTTTCCTACTATAAATAGAAGTATTCAAGATTAAAGAAACATGTTATTTTTAAAAGATAAGGAACATTAAAGAATTAAAAATAGAAAATCTACCACAGCATAGCGTAAAAAAGAAGGAAAATTCAAAAATTGAAAATATTAGTTAAAAGTCTAAAGTATCGCTGGAGCTTCGAGAAATAAAAATAGGAATGTGTGTTTATCAAAATTAATGAAAAATATTTTGCATGGTATTCAGAATAATTTCATGTATTTTCATGATTTGCTTAGGCGATATCATTCCTATTTGTGAAAATTATTATCAGAAGTTGAAATAATATTTCTTAATTTTTTTCGCTCTGATAATTTTGAAGGGGTATTTAGGTTATTTAGAGATAAATATTAGTTGATAAATTCAAAATGTTTTTAGAAAAAGAAAATTTAAATAGAAGTTAAAATTAAAAATTGATGGATTAATCCATGTATGTTCCTGTTTAATGTTAAAACATTTTGAATTCCTTTCAGGACTTAATATTGAGTAATGAACTTAACGTAAAATAAGATTTACCCTCAATATTTTATGCTTCACACATTTTAAGCAACACAAAGAAAGAATTTGCACACACAAAGACTAACTATTTTTTGCAACTTTTTCTAAAATTATTACTAATATTTTATTATTAAAAGGAAGTATAAAATTTGATTTTCTTGAATGTAATTTAAAATGTTAACTTATTTTCAATCGCTACATATTGTATAGTGTAAATTCTAAGAAAATGTATATATAACAAGTGAATTTTTATACAGTTTAGACACATAGATATACATATAATTCTGTACTTAATTAAAATTTTAAAAAAATTCAAAATATTTTTTTCTTTATTGTTTTTTATATCTGATTTTAGTAATGTAAATTAAACCATTTCGTATCTTAAGGTTATATGCGCTAATTCATTCAAAAACGGTTCCCAAAGAGGAAGCAAATAATTGAATGCAATTTAGTTTGCATCTGTGTCGTAAATATAACGTGTTAGAGACCTCTTCTCGTTAAATTGGTCATTGTTGTCAGAGAATTTGTTATTATTAAGAAAAAAAATCGTAAAATTTTGCCTTAACGAGATAAATTGACGCATATGTTTGACTATAAAATTTTGATGTTAGAGTTTCTGTCAAAAATGTCTGCTGCTTGATTCCAATTATCTCTAAAAATTATGCAAATAGGATTTTTTTCGTTAATATGTACAGAAATTTATACACAGTATATTAAATGTATTAGTTAGTATGCTTGAAAGTTTTCTTTGGGAATCCTGACTAAAATAATATAAGAATTATTACAAATCCAAATGAAACAATGTTTTTCGAAGAACTAATTATTGTTAAATATTGTTATTTATGATAAATTTAATATAATTTATGTTTTTATGTATTTGTATACTATTAATATAATAAGTAATATGGAAAAATTAACATATAGTATGATAAACTTTGATATTTAAAGGGGACACTTTTCACTGTTATAGTATTAAATTTCTCCAAACAACTTTGCAAAACAAATTTAAATTTCTTTTGTCTTTTCGATATGTAATCATCCCATTTTTCATGAACAAATGATACTTAATTTAGGTATCAAAACAAAAATATTAATTGTAACAGATTTTGCATTAGCCTATTGCTTCATATTTATTCAAATTTATTGTAACGAAGCATGACAGATGTTTTGTTATAGAAACACAAAGAAATCTATAAATATTAATTAATTTTTTATCTTTTTCTTTTTGCAGTAGTCTGTTTGTGTTCCTCTGATTTTGGATCGGCAATATTAGTAAGAATTTTTCCCTTCAGCTATTCACAGATATGCTTTTCAAACAGATGTCATAAGGAAAATAATCTTAAACCTAATCACTAATTGCCTCAAAGTTTAGAGAAAAATGTTTATTAGTGAATCTCCAAATAGGTATTTTAAGGGCATATTACAACCTAAATTTTTTTAACCATGTCACCAAAAGAATCTTCATAGTTAGCAGATACCTCATTTAAAAAAAATCGGAAATATATTGATTTTAATTATTTCCGATTTTTATTATTCCAGATTCTGTTTTTGGCAAATTATCTTCAAATGTTTTATAATAGAGAATATGCTTCAATATTTAGACAAATAAAACCCTGTTTCAAAATTGACCCACTTGAGTAGTTCAATTGGTATCTGAAAACAAAAGATAGCCACAAATTATCTGTCTAAAGATATATACATAAAAAAATATGGCACGACAGCCTATGTGAGCCAAGGCCTACAGTATCCGTCTCCGTTTTCTTGACCAAGAGGCCCTGGGGTACAAAAGCATATTTTTGATGAGGTAATTAACCTAACGCGAAACCCGTAGTGTTTATTTCGCAAGCACATGCTTGGTACTCAATTCATCGACCAACTGAAGAGATGAATGGCTGAGTCAAGCTTGCCCAGCCCAAGGATCGAACCTCGGACATGTGCTTTGTGAGTGTGAAACGAAATCACTAAGCCACTGGGATTCCCAAAAATTTATACATACTTTACATAAAATGAGTTTGCTATGGAATGATGCTGGAGAGAAATATTGCTTACTTATAATGATTCATGCTATATATTTTTTAATCATATCAAACTTCCACTCAAGTGTTTTTAACTAATTTTGAAAGTGTCCTTTGTTCTTATAAAATATATTACAGGAACTGTGAGACAAAAAATGTCTTTATGAAGAAGCCCTGCTATGAGTCTTGAAAAAATCAATAAATATGAACTTATATTCCTGACCATGTTTTCATCACACTACCTGAAACAGAACATTTACTTCACAGCAATACATGACGTCTTTTTTTCTCCTAAAAGTAGTGTACGAAATTAATTTATTGTCTTCTAATTGAACTTCAGACATTTTTCTTATAATAGATTCTGATTTTGATGGTTAAAATCCAATAATTTGGAATCTATTTGAGAAAGTTTTAACTCTCATACAAGGTCGGGGAATTATTCTAAATAAAATATTTAATCTAATTCAAACAAAGACGTATTATTTTTCATTCAATTATTCCTCACAATTAAAATGAAAGTACGTTTTTATATTCAACGAGTGCATTCTAAATATTTTATAATTAGAAATTACTAAATATTATTAACGCAATCTCAATTCACATCATTGAAGTTGTGCAGTTTGTCCAACTAGGTAAACTGCACACCTTCCAGCTTGTCCAGCTAGGTAACTCATCTCAGGAAGGGTTGCTATTTGGTATGTCTAATTGATTGAGGACAAATATATTGACATTTGTTGATGCACTGTTGTGCTATGGTGTCAGCTATTACTGATTTTTAAGCTAAATACTTTTAACTTAGAAAACTGGAGTACATTCTTTAAAATGTGTCAAAATACTCTTATCTTTGGACCAGTTGAGTGACTTAAAGGGCACTTTGAGAAGCTTAGGTTTTGTTTTATTAACACTATACTAAAATTATGAAAATAATAATTTTACAACATGCATTATTGAGGAGTATTGTAATTTTAAGTGTATATATTAATAATAATGTAATTAGTTTTTAAATTCTTAGACGTTTAAACAACATTTTGCGATTTTGTTTTATACACTTTCATATAATCATTGTTTCCTATGTAATGAATACAATAAAAAATAATTGAATTACAATAATTACTTTGCACATTCTTTTAAAGATAATAAGACACAATTGAAGAAACGCGAATGCGATACTCATTTTACATTTTGTTATTGGCTTATATAATTTAAAAAAATGATTTGGTTTTCAGATTTAAAATGTGCTTGCTATTTTTCATGTTTAATTTCAAAACACTGTAAAAGTAGTTCTTACAATTTTCTAAAATATTTACAATATGGAAATAATAAAATGGTAAAATATCGCTTAAATTAATTCATGCACCAAATATTATTAAGGGAATCAACATAGTAACTTTAATTTCAAATGAAATTTATTTTCAAACGCACATAAAACACCATTATAATATTTTTAATTTTTATTGCTGTCATAAAATATTCATTCATTAAAATCTTCTAAAATTTCAAACAATTTATGCATTGTTAACTATAATAAATGGAATGGAAATTCCTTATGAAAATCACGATTATATGCACAATTTAGATACGGATATTAATTTTTTTTATATCAACATCTAATTTGAGTATACAATCGCTTAAAAAATATAATTATTTAAAATTATATAAGAAAAAATGAATAATGTAAATTGTCTTTTTGAATGAAAGTTTAACAGTATTCTTTCACTGTTAGTAAAAGATATAACATAAATTAAATTATAAAAACAGTTCAAGAAAGAGTTATAAGATTTTATTAATAAAAAAAAAAAAACTCAAAACAATTCTAAAGTTAAAAGTCAGAAAGTTTCAATGAGCTCCGATACTCAATGAGCTCCGAATTTTACTATCCAACTCAGTTTATGTAATTAATGTAACTATAGTGATTATTTACGAGGACAGATTTCAGGAGTAAGGAAATTAAATCGCGCGCGCACACACACACACACACACACACACACACACACACACACACATACACATATATATATAATATATATATATAATATATATATATATCTATCTTATAAAATTTAGCTTAAGGAAGTCTTAAAATATTTTGAAATGAAATTAGAAAGAAAATGTTAAATATTTCTATTTCACAATTTTAGTAGTTGCTGTCTTGATGAAGTCTCATGTTTGAAATTTAATGTTTTTAATATTTCGCTAACTTTAAAAAGTATAAAAATTCTGATATTTCAAGTACCCGTTTCAAAAGAAAGAATACACTTGGTAGAGCCCAATATCCCTGTTTGAAGTCTTATGATTGTTGAATGATGAATGAAAAACCAATTCCTTAGAAAATAAAAGCAAGCACTAAATTCAGAGAAAAATAACTTTACTGAATAAGAGATTTTTTGGAGTATCAAACCCTATTCAGACTCAACTACACTTTTTAGAAGTACCAAAAATATTATTAAACTCATAAATGTTTATTTAACATTCGATTAAATCTTGTAATCATTTAATACAATATTTATAGTTCGACTGTTTAATTTTTCGAATTTTTAAATCACGATAATTCAAAGGCCTTTCAAGAATTATGAATGTATAGAGTAGAAAATTCTCTCTCACAGAATAATTGAGTAATTCAGAGAGCAATAATTTGGCTGAATCAGAGATTTTTTCCGTTTTGATTAATTCTTTTAATCGTTTAAGGCAATATTTATAGTCCAAAATTTTTAATTACGATAGTTTGGTAATTTTAAAAAATTTAATAAGCAGTTATTAAAAAATTACAAATATTATTCTTAAACCAGCAATACACATTTACAATTCAAAAGAGACTGAATCATAACAATGTATCTTTTGCTTAAAATCCTATTTAATTTTCTCATTCATACTAAAGATTTTAAATAAATTAAATTCTACAAAATTTATTTTTTCTAATGAATCTATCACATGAAATACTTTTAAAAAGCTCTCTTGAATTCCAAGTATCAGATAGACATGAAAAGCATAAAAAGAAAATTTGATGAAATATAATTATATACAAGTTTTTTTATTTGTTCTCAGCTAAATTATGAAGTTAACTTAATTACTTTATTAGATGAAAAAGACAGTTACTTACAATATGCATGCATTATCTAATAAATCTAAAGTAAATGAATGGACATGGTATCTTTCTAAATAAAAAATATGTTTTTGTGTCTGTGTTTAAAGGAATAAAGTTGGGGTTAAATGCGTGTGTCATCAGTATTTTTTATTTTATTATTTTTAATTAACACAAAAATATTTTAAATTTGAAAATCTTGTAGACACATTTAATATTGTTTAAACCTTTTAATATAAATACTCATAGTTCTCCTCAACGTTTGCTAGTTGAACTCCAGTTTTTTTTATCAACACACAGTTTTTGCGTTCGAATCCAGCTAGGGAATCCTCTTTAAGCTGTAAATTTCTATGTAATTAATGCTGATGCGCAAAAAAGATAATTTTGATGGGCAGATAAAATTATTGTGTTCATCGGGTTCATCAATACAAATTACTTTCCATTGTTTGAGCTGAAAAATTTCATT
>JAJQOW010001442.1:20000-25000 GCA_037975125.1 Latrodectus hesperus | reverse complement strand
TGATTTTTCTGACGCAAAGAATATTGATGAGTCACAAAGTACAATTTTATTTTAGATTCTTTGATTTAGGTTTCTGAAGGATTATTATTCAGAACTAATCGACTATCAAGGAAAACTGTAGATTCTAATATACCATTCGTTAATTTTACAAGCATTGCTAGTAGCTTAAGGACCAGGGCTGTAATCCAAGAAATTTGAGGTGACATTAACTTTACTTAGAGGTTAATAAATAGAACATTTTTAGTGACTAAAGTCTGAAATCGAAAACCTTAGCACCACGAGTCAAGTGGACTCAAGTGACGTTTGAAGGAACAATCCAATTAATATTTGAATTTCTGTCTGAGACGTATACTAAAAGATATTTTTGTAGATCCTATGAGTAATGAAGTAGTCAAAAAGAAATAATGGCAAAGGAATGTAAATAATTTTCAAGTTCTCATTTAAAAACATGCAAATAAATATTCACCATACTACGTTAGACGTATGAACATAATTAATAGCAATATTCACAACAATAAAACATTTATACAGAGAACATAATATTTTATCTTACAAAATTTAATTTATTAATCAATATTGTCATCATCTAGGTGCGTACTTTTGATGTTATTGTTCCGCATTTACTTTTCTTATTTATATGACATACTTTTACCTTGATAAAAATCATTTTACTGTCAAACGTAAGTAAACAACAAAGTTTTTGTGTTTTTCGTGTTGCCATTGAAAGAAGTGGGAATAAGTGTGCAATTTAATGCATGACGTAGTAGAGACACCTTTCAATCAAGAGTAGCAATATCAGTCACTGTAAAAGCAAGTCCACCGCACACATTCATCAATCGTAAGCATCACAGTAGCGAAGAGAACTGGACGTGTTGAAGGAGCTCGTTCGGTGTTGTTTGCTTTACGAATTCAAAGTGGGCTTACCAGCTGCTGCATCTAGTCGCCGGATATGTCGAGTATTTCGGGATAGTGCTATGAATGTACCTAAGGCAAGGCATTACAAACTCAGATCGGGAGATTTGTCCCTCAGTGATGAAGCTGGTGTCTGGTGGACTTGTCGATAAATGGTTCGTTATGAGATGCTACCAAAAGGTCGAACGTTCACTGTGGACCTGTATTTGCAGCAATTGGAATGGTTGCAACAGGCATTGCAACAGAAGGAGAAAGAACTGGTTAGTTGTAAGGGTGTACTCCTCATGGCAGATAGCACGGTTGGCAAGCAGTACCTGACATCGAATTGGTTGAATAGCGTTGAGCCATCCTCCTTACTCACCTGACTTTGCACCATCAGATTACTCCCTCCTCATTCCCGGCACAATAATCTTCACGAAAAATCATTCAACGATAAAGCAGACTTACACCAAGCACTTACAGACTTCTTTGCTTCCAAAACACCAGAGATTTATTGGAAAGGGATTGCGCAACTGGTGATGCGTCTGCAGAAAGTAATAGATGCCGATTGTGATTACTTCGAGGACTGACAATAGGTTACACTTTCTGTAAGTCATATTCTTTTAGTTCATTAAAAATGCAAAAACTTTCTGTTTACCTTGTAAATGTTATAATCTTATATTAATCCTTATTATATAAAAAATTTTAGTGATCATATTTTATATGTAAAAAATGCATTTGAAAAGCGTTATTTATTACATTGATTCAAAGAGATTTTGTTGAAATAATTCAATTAGTTTTATTCATATACTTCATTTATATATAAAAATGTATACTTCATAGTGTACTTCATTTATATATAAAAATGTAAGTTCAAGGATTTCAATATAATTTATGCTTTTCTGTGAAACTACTTAAAAAATCAGACATTCTTGTTATAAACATTTATAATATGAGATTAAAATAAAGCAAAAATTAATGATTCGTAAAAAATTTGATTTCGCATATACCTGTTCATGAAATGATGTAGGAAATTAATATTTTAACAATCAAACAGATTGAGACATTAATAATGGAAAATCATTAATGAAAACTATTGTATTTTAAAATTATTAAATATTTCCTCATACATATAAATTATCATTCAGAAAATGAGATCATTATCATTTAGTTCATCATTTCCCTTTAATTTATCAATCTCCGATTTATTTGAAATCAGTATTAATTCATACACTGATTTATAAACCAAGAATCTAGAGCATGAAGAAAATGACTTTTAATAAGGAGCAATTTCAATTTCGTTAAAACTTCATTCGCTGATTACAGGAACCTACAACGTATTCATTGAGATAAACTCTATAAAATAAACTTTTTTTTCCCTTTAGCTTGTATATTATATTTAAGTCAATTGATGATAAAATGGCTTGTATGTTTTTGTAATTAATTGAATCTTAAACTGGATAATTTTTATTCATTCATAAAAGGTGCAATAAATTCTTTATATAATTTTAATTTCTTATTCATTGATAAATTGTTCAAATGAAATTTATTTTTGTAATGTTAATAAAATTTATTTGCTAAAAATTTTGATTTTGTTACGTCATATGAGTTTAAAATTTTAGAAGTTACATATTTAAAATACAAAGGCAAATTAAAAATTATTAATTTATTTCAATTGAAATAGCAAAAATTATATTTCAATTATCTTAAATGTAATTTCTATTTGCTGAAATCTTTTTTCTACAAAGTTTTATAGAAAAAAAGTGAAATTTTCTTTACAATTTCTTTCTTAAAACATACAATTCAGAGTAAGAAGTAAAACTATACATTTTTCTTACAAGTAATTATTATTATCTTTTAATTAACTAATCATTTTATATTTACAATTTTTATAACAATACTTACCTAAACAAAAAAATATATGAATTGTTAAGTTCGGATTCTAAGCATTAAATTCAATTTTTAGTATCAAGTTTTTGCACCGGAATATGCTTTAGAAAGTATAGTTAATTGTTCTTAATTTAAGTATGATTAAATAAGCAATTTAAATATTTTAAGTATATCTGAAGAACTTTATAACTGTTCAAACATTCCTAATTCAAGTAAAAAATTTAATTAACAAGCCCTATTATTGATAGTATGAAACGTTATCATATAACTATGCGAAATTACAGAAAACTTACATTTTATAAAATTAAATCAAAATATTTTAATGAAATTAATTTGACTTTAAGTTATAAAATTTATTCATTTTTCTTCTAGTCAATGAAAGGATTTAAATAAATATAAAAGCATTCCACAAAGTTTCGAATAATATAATTAGGTTTTTTGAAAGAAATTTCTAAAAAAGTAGCAATACTACATGCACAGAGTAATTTTAATACTTAAAAAGCCAATTCTTTAAGTGATACGTCGCATATAATTAAAAAATCCTTCTCCAATATTTATTTAAAGTTAAAATGGTATTGCTATTATTTTTATCTAAATTCTATATACTTACATTTTAATTAATTTCAAAATTATTTCTATTTATAATAATTTGAGATAAAAATATTTATTATCAACTTCGTTTTTGAGACAAGATTACTTTTTCCTAATTTTATACGTCATTGTTTGCTCTGTTTATTCAAACTAAAATTTTAATAAAGGATACTAATATTCTTAATTTAAAATTTGTCAATGTTCCAGTTTTAATTTTGGTATTATTTTTTGCAATGGAATTCTTTTTCTCTCAGGATTAAATTCCTTAATAATTAAACTATAAGGTAATATTTTATTTGTATATGCCTTATAAGGTACGTTTATCTGAATACTTCTGTTTTTATAATGAGAGCAAAAAAACCCTGTTACAATATATTTTTAAATGTATATTAGGAAAATGTTAATGTATTTTCTTTTAGACACCTTATTTAATGATTATGAAGCTATAAAATCTGACATTATTTGTTGTTTCATTGTTAATAATCATCACAATTGAATTTTTGTGATGTAATTTTAAATGCAATTAACATTTTTACATCTGGGATTAATAAATGTAATAATAAAATAAGAAATATAATAAATAACATTTTAAAAATTTCAGTGCCGACTTTTGTTTCAATAAACAAAGATTACTTTGTTTTCTAGGAGGTGTTTATTATTACTTTTCTGAGCACAACTTACATATTCTTCAAAGGATTGTGATCCGGAGATTTTACTAGCCATTTTCAATCGTGGACATCTTTTGTCTCAACTCACATATTCTTCAAAGGATTGAGATCCAGAGATTTCACTCGCCATTTTCTATGGTGGACATCTTTCTGAATTTGCATATTCGTCAAAGGATTGAGATCCTGAGATTTCACTAGCCATTTTCTATGGTGGACATATTCTTTCTCAACTTACATATTCGTCAAAGGATTGAGATCCGGAGATTTTACATGCCATTTTTTACGATGGACATCTTCTTTCTCAAGATAGTTTATAAGAGGCCTTGATCCTTGGCTAAGCTTCTTCTACAAACAGAAAACCAATCCTGCAAATCATGTTAAATGTAAAATAATAAAAATAAATGAGAAAACAATGAATAGACACCATTCTGGAATCTAGAAATTTATTTGTTAGAATAAAATGAGAAGTTAATAGCTTTTTTTTCTTATTATTCCTTTTTTTAAAAATCTTCATATAAATTATATTTCGTTCCATACTTCGCATCTGTTTTATAATGCTGCAAATATTGATAGACTTATGATTGTTAAAAGATAAATTTCAGTGTATGATTAGTTAGTAAATCAAGCAGTATTCATTTTTAAAATGATTTTTCTGGTATGCTAATAGAATTGTAAACACAGATCTCACGTCTGTGTCTAATATTTAAGACACAGAGGAAATACTTTTTATATAAATGTTAAGTTTAAAACAAATCAGTTTAAGAAAAAAACCATATGTATAAGATGGAGAAACTTAACAAAATGCAATTGCGATAATTACCATTTAATATGTAAATTAAATTTATACTAGCTAGAATAAAATGCGTATATTACATTAGGGTTTTAAACTGGATTTTTTCTCATAACTTCTATAAACATGAATCATAGTGTTACTTCTTTTATCTAATTAGACATTGTAAC
>JAJQOW010001442.1:7500-15000 GCA_037975125.1 Latrodectus hesperus | reverse complement strand
ATTTTGCATAAAAAATATATTCATGAGTTTGACAGAAAGTATATGCAAACTAATGAAATTATTTTCTATAAGAATGTTTTCATTTATAATTAATTCTGACATCATTGACGTGATATTAAACACTTAAGTGTATAGCATAAGGGATTGATAACATTAAGCTGATTATGACTATCTGGAAGAAATATATTTTTAAGTTACTTAAATTCAAATTTAGACTTTAATTTATTAAGTTATTCTAGTTTCAGTAAAGAAAAATCAGAGTTTGTGTACTTTATATGATGTTCATTTACTTGTAAATGATTTTATTAGCATATGCATGATTTTAACAATTCTTTTCCATTCGGTTTAACGCTTCTTTGTTATTCTTTTTAAAATCTATTATAATTATGTACACATATTTCTTTTAAGAAATAAATATAAATGCATTTATAAAAAATTTTTACCTCAATATTTTGTTTCTATTTTAGAAAAATTTCTTAAGTAATATTTTGTATATCACAGATTTTATTTAAAGACCATGATGTTTAGAATGCTGTCACTCGTAATTTAATTTAGTAAGGAGTTTATTCTAATGCACTGATTTTGCCCAATTTCAAATTTATTCATACTTATTCATTTTTCAAGCTTGATATTTCTACCAATAACGTGGTTTGATAAGAAGTTTTAGTGAGTTAAAAAATGTATTTAGTATAAATTTTACACATAACTATTGTTCTTTTTATGTATTTTTTATTTCTGTCCAAATATATCATTTTTTACCATGAACTTTTCTTTTTAATAAAAAAGTATATTATATTATAGAAAATACTAATAATTTTCATATTTCATGTTAAGAATGTAATTAAAAATATTTGATAATACATTTTTAACAATTCTCAATATTTCCTTGAATATACAACTGTAAATGAGTTGTTGGGAGTGAAACAACTGCAGTACGACATATGATTGCAATTTCCTGTGAAATGTTTATGGAAGTTGTAAAAATAAATGCAATTTCATTTATACAAGTTAAATTGAATCAAAATAGCATGAAATATTACTTTAGAACGTAGATATTTTACGCGTGTTTAATATATAATTAAAAGTAGTGAATTGTGTAATAGGTTTATTATTACATAAATATATATTAAAATAAGTAAAATTTCACGCAAAATAGGCAATGCTTAACAAACACAATTGCAGAATTTCCTCAAAAAATAATTTTAGTTTCTATATCACTTTCAACAGATTAAAAAAAGCATTTGTGAAAAAGCAATTTTATTTTTAAATCATTTATCTGATAATCTGATAACAACGCTTACGCAAGAGTAATTTCATTTAGTCCCCTAATTCAATGAAAGCCATGTGTGTACTGTTAGAGTATTTGTTTCCTTTTTGTATATCTTATTATCCTAATATGAGAACCCCCATTTTTCTATTTGATTTACTCGCGCATGACTGTTACGCTTCTTGTGACGTCCCCAACTCACAAACAAAAAAGATTTCTTTTATAGGTTATTTTTATTTTTCCATCACCTTCGAATTGATTTTCATTGCAAAATATACACAACAGAAGGTGTTATTTTGTTTAAAATATCCATGAATAATAATGCATTTAAATTTACTTATATCTTGCAAGCAAATTCATTATTTATCTTAATGTTCATTACTTAAGAGAAAATATTGTTAACTTAGAAACAGTAAAATAGATTTCAAAAGATAATTGAGTATATTTTCAACGACTGTTAATTTAAAAATATGTTTTTAAAAACATACAATTTAATTCCTTAAGAATTTATTTACATAAAAACAGAAGATAAAGAATTCATAATAATATATTGAGTACTAGGTAAATACTTTAAAGGGCAATCACAACAATACTTCGCAAGTTAAATTAAAAACATCTTCTTTAGAATATTTGCAATTTCAATAGTTAAAAAAATTTCCTTATATTATGTCAATGGAAATCATGTTGGTATCCTAATTGGAGGAATTTTTTAATTAATTCATTTGATATTTTGTATCACTTTTTAATACATATAAATGCAACAACACTTGTATTTTCTTACATTGTAAATCTGGCGTTTTGTAATTCATGAATTAATTTTTTTTCATACATTTATTGAATATTTCACTTTCACATTTTTTTAATTCTTGACGTATTTGTGTTTCATAAAGGAATCAAATTTTGAATAATTTCCTTAAATATGTGGTTTCTGAAATCTTTCTTTTATTGAGATTTCAATTCATATACTAATTATTTTTATAAATTTTTCATAATATTTTTAAGATTTAGCTTTGTAACTTCTAGTCACAAATATACAGATAAGCAAGAATTTGAATAATTTATGTAGAAAAATTAACAGTTGGAATATTTATGAAATTTATTTTCCTTTTTTACATTACTCAATTGTTACTCTCAATTGTTTTCCTTTTATTCCCTCAATTAATTAGTCAGAAGGTAGCGGGTTCAATTCCCCATCTACTTGCAAAATGTCATGCTTAAAAAATTATCTTTGTGAAATATTATACAGAATCCACTGTGCACCTACAGGTGTGTAGTTCAAGGAACTGGATTCTAGATTTATGGTCAATTCTACCACATGAAAATATCATAAAATTTCAAATTATTATAATAATTGGTGGCACCATTAAGTATAAATACACCTGGGGCCTGAGCAGCTACCAGGCGCGTCGGTAGGCGGTGGATCACCGAACGTCCTGTAGGAATGACAGGATAGCCTTGAATATAGAATCAGAGGCCGCGAACCAGCTCCTGTAAACCCTGGTGTTATGCGTTCCGTGCCTAGGGCTAATTGGCACCGCGGTATTGGTGTCTTAACGGAGCCTCTAGTTGCCTGGCAAACTTCTAGAGTAATTTGCCTTGCCCAGTATCTCAGGCAATGCTGGGTGGACTTATATTACCTGAGCTTATAAATTGTTATCTTGTGGCTGAAAAAACACAAGAAATAACAATCCTTTCTGCATCTACAGGTGATGCCTCTGAAGTTGACCTTGCTGGAAAAGACAAGTGAACTCAGAGGCTGTCTTGTAAAGGGGCAGTAATGAATCCTTCACTTGAGGTAGAAATGACCTCCAAACCAACTTCTGGTGAAAGTCAGGAAGCTATCCCTAGTATGACTGACTCTCTGACCAGATGGGACTATTTCAGCAAGACCCTATCTGCTGGAAATGTCATACGCAAGAGGAAACTGCAGAGCATATCATTTATGAATGCGAGGCTCTTGCCCTCCCTAGATTAACTTCTTTAGGCATCATCCATACTAGAGAGTTACACCTAGACTCCATTAAAGGGTTATCGGACTTTATTAGTAAAGTGGGTGACCCGAGCAACTGGAACTAGGAAACGTAGGGTTTGGAGTTAATGGTACAAAATGCTGATAAAAGCAGAGGTGCCCAATTACATACAAACCCAATTCTAAGAAGAAGAAGAAGTATAAATACGAAGCGTAAATAATGAAAGTTTTAGAAACTTAATAATTTTATTTAAATTTTTATTTAATTTGTTATTACGTTGAAGTATAAAGTATTTTCTAGAATTCCATAACTTTAATAGTATTTCAAACATATAAATAATTGACATAATTTTGTGAAAAAACCATAAACACGGAAGCTGATTACATTCACATGATTGGCTCTTGCGATATAACAAACTTAAAACTATCATTAGCAAGTATCACAATGCTTAAGAGAGTATTTTATATTATTTTTCATACATACGATATTTAATTGACTGAAAATATTGTGTAAATAATATTAGAAATTCAAACTGAAATCGAAATTTTTCACGGTTGCTTAGCACTTCAACATTAAAAAATCAATGACAAATTCTTTGACAAAATTATTCTAGGATTATTTTTGCAAAAACCAATTGATTACGAAATACAGAAAACTAGTATTTTTTTCTATAATAGTGCTTAAAAATAAACATTTAAAATTCTCATCTATTTTTAAAACTGCAACAAAATGTCCTTATAAACTGGGCTATAAAAATAAGGTTGAATTGAAATTTAAGAAATATTTGGACATCGTATAAATGGAGACAAGATATTTCTTAAAAAAAGCTTAGTTTCATAAAATAAATTTTTGATACTGGAAAATGTATTGTTATAATGTGTTTAAAATGTTACGCTTTGATATTTATATGCATAAGTTAATAGTTAATAAGGTTTTAAACATTTTTATACTACTTAATATATTGTGTAGTTAATGACAAGATAAATTTACTGAATTCAACATCATTACTCAATAAAAAATAATCAGACATTTTAAAAAGATAAAGAAGATAAAGAAAAATTTAAATTTTCAATTAATTTTATCACAACAGTTTTTAAATATGGAGACTTTCACGGAGATTTTATTTTTAATTCTCTATTGTTAAACACAATGTCATCAAGTTTACCTTACTGAGCGTTGTTAGATAAATTGCTTATGATTCCGCAATATTTAATTCGTGAAACTTCTCTGCTTTTAAGGAAATTCAAACAAAAACTTGTATTGATGATAACGAGTTTGTAATAAATAAAATTATGTATATTTTATTTATTACAAAATCAATTACCTTCAATTTAATTCATTAATTTTAATAAATTACTTAAAAGTAAGTTTTAATATTTGTCAAATCAGATAAGGATGCAAATCGTGTTGCACAAATTACTATGATTTGTCATTAATTTAAGGAAATTACATTTAGTAAATTTTATGTATTTCTCCATTAACATTACAAACATTTATCAAATACCTTATTTATGAAACTAAACTTTTATATTAAGGAAAAGAAAACCAAAGATTAAAATGAAAATTTATTTAAAATATTTGACTATAAATGGTTATTTCTTATGTATAAGACGCCTATAACGTGATGCAGAATTGAAAATGATTGATGAGTTTATCTGAAAACTTCTCACTCAATTTATCGCTGTTAAAACAAGTAAACTTCATTTGGCATTTAATCAAAATTATTAGCAATCAAGTTATTATGAGAAAATCTTTTGTTTGCAATTTCTTTTATTTCTACAAAATTAAAAGAAAATAAGTTTGGTGTTTTAATACAAATGTTTTCATAACCCATAGATTTGTTGATCAAAATTTATGAATGATGAGTTAATTCATTTCTTCTATTTTAAAACTATTTCTTTCATTGTTAATTAAAACTGCAATCCTAATCCTTTTTTTACTTAACGGATATAATAATCGAATGAAAAATTAATTTGGAAAAATGAATTTGCTAATTAAAAAGAATTTTACTTTGGAGCAAATTTAATTACTGTAAGAACAATTAAGAAATGTATATATATATATATATATATATATATAATATATATATATATATATATATATATATATATATATATATAAGCTAAAACAGGAAAAATATTGAAACCAGAGAAACATAAAATTAGAAGAATGCTAAAATATACAATGCAAATGATGAGAAGAAGGCATAGGGACCACGTCTTTATCAGGAGAGAGATAGTCAGCTATGAAAATAGACACTCTTTTCTGACATGCACGTAGGACAAATGTCTAAAACGTTTCGAGCAATTCCCTCGAAGAGCGTTCGAATTAAAAGAAAAATCAACGATTTATTTATTTATTAAAAATTAGAATAAATATATAAATATATATGCACAAAAATAAACATACTTACAATTGATGAAACATCAAACAGCAAATCAGATTGAATTTATTTCTTAGAAAAATAGGTGAGTTACCAAAGGTAAATTTGAAACTGGAATAAAGAAATAGTTGCCAGGAATAATTAAATTCAAAAGTTAAAGTGGTTTAGAAATATGTAGTAAATGTGAAATCAAAATGTGTTAAAGAGTATTTAAAATTATGCTAAAAATGATAGAATAAAAGAAAATTAGTAAATTGAGGTGTTTTCAGGATTCTTGTAAGAACTTCAATGCTTGAGTGGCCCTTCTGTAGTTATAAAAATTATGCATTACTTCAATCTTACAAATGATTCCATACTTCCTACATAGTTTAAAATAAAATTAATAGGAATATTATTATTTTTAGGGGAGCTATTAGGCATTTTTATTTGATTTTTAGTAGATTCATAATTGTTACATATATTATAAGTTACGATAAGTTCATTAAATATAATGTTTCTGCATATTTTTATAATGAAATATTTGAGTTTCAGGATATTAATTTATTAACATTAAAATTAAATTGATCTGTTTCATCAATATATGTAATAGAGATATCAATATATGTAATAGAGTTATCAATATTGATAAATATATTTAAAAATTCTGTTTTAGTATCAAATAAATTAGTTTTAATTAGAGAAAATTCTTTAGGGTAAATAGGTTTAGAAATATCCTCAAAATTTAAATTGTTGAAAATAATGAAATCAATGTATCTAAAAGCAAAAGGATATTGATAAAGGAAGCATTTTTCGAAGTAATGAAAAAATAAATTTGTTGTGGTAGAAACGTTGGATCCATGTGGAATACCACAATTTTGAATAAACATATTTCACCGTTAAATATAAAATCATTATAAATACACATTTAAACTAGATTGTTCCAATCTTCAAAATCCATATTTAATAAGGTTCTATAGTCCTGATAATAAAGGTGCAGTACATGGTTTAATTTAACAATGAGAACTTGTAAAAAGGTCTAAAAGAACTAACACAATATATAAAATTTTTTGATAAAAAGTCCAAATTAGGTTTATTTTTATTAATGATTCAAGTGACTTCTGATTTAACAATATTGTCTAAGATAGTGTTAAGAAATTTAGAAAAAAATGATTTCAGGTTTATTCATGTATGTGATTTAGTACCGCAGTTGATAAATCTAAACTTTATAAGAATTATGTGAAATATTTGGGAATGATTGTCAATACGGAAACTCTATTTTAAATATGTTAATATTTAAAAGTTTATAAAACCTAAGAATGTTTTATTAATGTTATTAACTGTGGAGCTTAAAAGTTTATATGTGTTGGAATTAAATGTCTCATTATCAATTAAATCTAAATAAATTTTTTTTACAAAAAATGCGTAATTATTAGATGCTTTATCTACTGGCGTAGCGATGAAGTTATCTTTTAGATTTTTAATGACTGATTTTAATGGACCAAGCGTAAAACCAGGAAATGTAAAATAATTAACAAAATTAAATTCCTTAATTTTATTAAAAAGTTCAGACTTCCAGACTAAAAAATTCAATAGGTGTATTATATAAATTTGAAATTTTAAAGATAAATGAATCAATATTATGTGTAAAATTAATTTAATTATTTTAAATAAATATAGTTGAAAATTTTGTCTTATTTAATCCCTTTATTTAATATCTTTTTTAATTTAGGGTGACTAACAATGTTAAATCTTATAATGTAATGTAGTTTATAATTTATCATATTGTATTTTCAATACTGTATTCATTACCTTAATATAATTTTTGCCTTATAATATATACATATATATACATACATACATATATATATATATATATATATATATATATATATATATATATA
>JAJQOW010001442.1:0-2500 GCA_037975125.1 Latrodectus hesperus | reverse complement strand
CGCAAAGAAACTCTTCAAGGAAATACTGATGCATTATCAAGGAAACCGTATAATGAAAACTGCCGATATTGTTCTAGAGTAAAGAAGAACTATCAGCTGATAAATACTTCGGTACGCCAAGTTACTGTTTCACCTCCATCAAAACCAGACCCATGGAGTGATGAAGGACTTAGGGAAGCCCAAAAAGAAGACCCAGATATAAATCCAATTCTTGAATTGAAAGAATCTTCTAGTATGAGACCAAGTTGGCAGGATATCTCCACCTACAGTCCTGCTACTAAGCAATATTGGGCTCTTTGGGACTCACTCCATATAAGAAATGGTGTCTTATACAGGAAATGGGAGTCCGATGATGGACGTAATTTCAAATGGCAGCTTGTTCTTCCAAAATCAAGAATTTCAGATGTTTTGAAAGAATTGCACAGTAGCTCAACTGGAGGCCACTTCGGAGTAATGAAAACTCTACAGAAAGTTCGAGAACGCTTCTATTGGAGCAAAACGAGACAAGATGTAGAGAAATGGTGCCAATCTTGTGATGACTGTGCGGCACGTAAAGGACCGAAGAAACGTAGCCGAGGAAGGTTGCAGCGGTACAACGTAGGAGCACCTTTTGAGAGGATAGCATTGGACATTTTGGGTCCTTTACCACGATCCTCAAATGGCAACAAATACATACTAGTTGTCATGGACTACTTTACTAAGTGGCCTGAAGCGTTTGCAATCCCCGATCAAGAGACGACTACAGTAGCCGAGGTTCTAGTGCAACAATGGGTTTCCAGATTCGGCACACCCTTACAAATTCATTCTGATCAAGGGACAAATTTCACCTCTGTTGTGTTTAAAGGAATGTGTCAAATTCTCGGAATAGACAAGACGCAGACCACGCCACTACACCCACAATCGGATGGCATGGTAGAGAGGTTTAACAGAACCATCTTGAATAACCTCTCCCTTATGGTTTCCAGAAATCAGCAAGATTGGGATTTGAAGCTACCGCTGTTTCTTCTTGCATATCGCAGTGCTGTCCATGAGACTACCGGATATACTCCTTCACAGATGCTCTTTGGTCGCGAACTTCGTCTCCCTTGTGATCTTCAGTTTGGTCGTCCACCGGATACATCTTCATCGCCAGAGGAATACCTTCGAGACCTTCAGGCACGTCTTGAAGATGTCCATAACTTCGCTCGAGACCGAATCAACCTGACGACCGAAAGAATGAAGACAAGGTATGACACAAGAGCGACAGGACATGAATTTCAAGAAGGTGACAAAGTTTGGTTGTGGAACCCGATTCGACGTAAAGGACTTTCTCCAAAGTTGCAAGCCAACTGGGAAGGTCCCTACACAGTCCTAAAAAGACTGAACGACGTCGTGGTTCGTATAAGAAAATCATCTTCTTCAAAACCAAAGGTAGTACATTATGATAGATTAGCTCCTTATCGTAATGTAGAGTAAAAATTAGTAGACCATGGTCTCTTTGTAAATAGTATAGATAATTTTTTAATCTTTTCTATTTTTTTTGTATTTTTAGTTGCTTGTGTATGTAATGTATCCTCTTGAAATGTAAATTCTCTTATATTAAATTTGGCCTCCTATCAGGGGATTGTACTGCCCGGGACGTGCAGTCCTTGAGAGGGGGGCAATGTTACAAATTTGTAAATAATGATCATATTTGTCGTAAAATATCTCAGACAGATCAGAAATTCTCACATTTTGGGCAAAAATTGCGGTATTTAGACGTGTTGTAGTTTAAAAGCGGATTTCCTAATGATTTGGCGACTTGGCGACAGTTGGCGAGATTCTTGGCGACTTGGCGACGGTTGGCGAGATTTTTGGCGACTTGGCGGGAAATCGATACTTCTGGAAACATCCATCACCTAAGCTCTAGGACCAATATTTTTCGAGATAGCCTAGAAGCTTCCAGAGCCTTGGCGAAATTGGTAGATTTCTCCGCCAAGTCAGGTATAAATACCGCAGCCCGACATGGAATAGTAATAGAGTTTTTGTGAAGACAGTCAGTGAGTGAAGACGATTAGTTGTGACTGCTAGTTGTTCTCTGTCTGAGGTATTTGAGACCTGTGATTGGAAGCTATTTCCTATTGTATCTGACGAATTGTAGCTGTATAATTGTGATTGTTACAGCGGGAATTTCGTTTATCTAGTGAAGTTTTTACGAATAAAAGTCTTGTGTTCATTAAGTGGTCGCTTTATTCAACTCTCAATCAACACGAACCCGTGGAGCTCGGTACAATATATATATATATATATATATATATATATATATATATATATATATATATTATATATATATTATATATATATATATATATATATATATATATATATATATATATTATATATTATATATTATATATATATATATATATATTATATATATATATATTATATATATATATATATATTATATATTATATATTATATATATATATATATATTATATATTATATATATATATATATATATATATATATTATTATAT
>JAJQOW010001441.1:0-49215 GCA_037975125.1 Latrodectus hesperus | reverse complement strand
CCTCAACAGCTGCTAGATAATGTTGTGCAAAGTATGATACGACGTGTGGAATGGTGCATCACACTCCACAGTGGACATATACTGATACCTTTCTTCTGACCTTTCTTCAAGGTGCCTGCTGACTTTTAGATGCATTGTTCCATTTTTTCGTATGCAGAATCAAATGAACATTTTTTTTCTTTCAGATGTTTCACAGCTTATGTACTTTCCAGAACAATAAATATTCTTTATTATAATGTCTGAACAGTGTGGAAACTATATTTTATCCTGCTAGGCCTCATGTCTCGCTTGATGTTATACTACATTGCAATTTGTGATCCGTCCTTAGCAACTGTCCAGCAGTGTATTTGTTTTGCTATTTGAGTGTAGTAGGTAGTTATGTAGTACAAATTAAATAACAAGAAATTATTCAAAACTTCTATAAAAGAACAAAACGCCAGGGAAGATTAAACATTAGGTAACTAGGTACATTTTTATTTAAAAATATTTAACGCGACGACGGCGATTCATTAAAAGAGCGGTGTTTCCACGGGCATTTTTTTGTTGCAGTAATTTTATTCTGTTGAGTTATAATAGCCATGTTCTGGTAAAATCGCCTCAAAAATAAACATTTTTTTACAGTGACTATTTTTTATTGTTGATTTACACTTCAGAGTTCATTGTTGATTTTTTTCAATTGTTGATTGTTTGTAATAATAAATGCTTACAATTTTGTATAACCACAAGTATTATTTTAATAAATAGGACACAAGAATATGTGCTACTTTTTTTCTTAGCATATTTTTTAGGAGTTTTGGGTATACAGTCGAAATGTAGCAACAGGGGGTCTACCGAAAATAGTAAAGCTTTGAAAGTGGTCTACGAGAAAAAAGTTTGGGAACCCATGATTTAAACGATAGCAGTTTTTTATGCAATTTATCAGAATCTTCTTGATAACGATTGTTGCTGATGTAGCTTCACTTATAAGGTTCTTTTTCCCAAGATTAAGGAAAAGTAATGGCTAAAACAACCTTTATATTCCTCTAACTCAAAATTTTGACACTATGATTTACTTAATTTGAAGATTAGATTGAGAATTTAAAGAATCAAGAAGAGTTGTATGTTTCAGTATAACAAACTCCGTCTTTTAATAAATTGGAGTTTATTCACATAAAGAGGAAGGTCTATTGATGCCAATACCCGATGGGTTCCTATCTGTTGACAAATATCCCATGCAAGAGATACAACATTCAGATAAGTCGTAAAAGGATTTAATGTTGATCTAAGCAATTTTTTTCTTTATTTATAATTAAAAGATTTAAGATTCTTACATAAAATGGGAATATTCGTAGTAAGTTTGATGACAATTTTGTGTATTAATCAACAGCTATAGAAAACAGCATTAAAGTTTTCTTTATTTACAAGTGAAACACGAGTATTTTACATAGGAACTTTACAGATTTAAGATTAACAATATAATAAACATATCTTGATTACTGTACTGAGTATATGAGATTTTTACAATGGAGTAAATCAGTATTTATAAAGCATTAAGCAAATGCACAAATGAAAATTCTAGTTTATGTTTTACATATGTTAATAGATTAAGACAAAAGTTCATTAACAAAGTATACATTTTATATACATTTAAGAGGTACGCATTATTTAAATATTTATATATAACAGTGATGCATATTGGTGAAAGGTAAGAAATTTAATAAACTATTGAGGAATTCTACAAGTTGCTTATAATTTAACTTGAAGTATACATTTTCAATTATATTTCATATATTATTGACTAATGTTTATCGTCATATTTATTAGAATGTTTCCTGCTTACAATAGCACGTTGTTAAGGAGGAGGTTAAGAAATTGCCTTTCTATACGCTTATGGCTTGCAGAATACTATTAAAATTGTTCAAATTAGAAATCATATTCAGCATATTGATTTGCTTATAGAACGTCCTATAATACCCAATAAAATTCTGCGAATAGTTAACTTACTGTTGTCTTAAAGGATTATGATATGATTTCACTCATTTATCTGCATTTAAATGAACTGTAACTTGCAATCATGAAACTCTTTCTGCCAATAAAATTTTGCTTTAATTATATTTTTCTTCAGTGAATATAAGAAGAAACGAATGAGAATAAATTTATTGCAAACCATATTCACAGAAAAAGTATTCTTACTTTCATGAAGAGTTAAACTATTTGCGAATATATAGCACTCCTTATTCTTGAGATATCAGAATTTAATAATTGAAAGCATCAGATTTTCTTCTAACAATTTTTGCTTATGATGATGAGTAATTTATAATATAAGATGCCATAAATGTAAAATATTGAAACAAAGTCAAAATAATGGCTTTAAGAAATAATATTTAGTAGAGTAATAGTATAATAGAGAAATAGTATTTAGTAGTTCAAGAAATAATAATATGTATCTTCTATATAAAAACGATATTAAAGCATTGTATAGTGTTCGCAAAATATAAATTTATTAAAAGAGTAGTACTCTCCTTTTTATTTGAAACGCAAGTTACTCTCAATTTTATTTAAAATATGAGTATTTACACAAAGCATTAAACAATTACCTAGGGCCAGCTTTCATATGCTGATCCGAAGAGGAAAATGAAATACTCTCTTTGTCATCGTTCTTGTAAAATAAATTGAATAAGTGAATAACAAAAACGCACACTCTTGTCCACTGAATTGGAACAAGCATTCGCCATTGTCAAAATGAACATAAATTGCTGTTATGGATCAAAGATGAATGCTCTTGTAGTAGAAACACTTTGTAAAATTAGAGATGAGGAGTTTTTTGAATTAATCCAACAAAAAGGGCATTAAATAATCGATGTACTTAGTATTCTTTGAACAAATGAAAATTGTTTTGGAATTTTGGATAAAATTTAACTTTTTATTTAGGAAAAGATTATAATTTTAATTATTATATTGAAAATATACTTAGTTATACTAACTGATCTTTCTAAACCAAAAGTATTATGAACATATAAAATTTAATTTTTTTTAATTTTAAAAATTTATACACATAATATCTTGAAAAAGTGGCTTTGATTCTAGAAAGAAAAGATACTACTCATCTTCAAAATTTTACTTAGAAAAATACGACACTTTATTGGATCTGATTTACATAATATCAAAACAAAGAGAAAAATATCTGTTTCTAAAGAGAAGACTTTCTTCATTTTATTGGCGGATGATGACAGCGACACTAAAATCATTTCTGTGAATTGAAGTTTTGTGAAAAGGTACTCTAACAGCTATGAATTTGCAACAAATGGTCTTGCGTTTCAAAGAGATAAGAATAATTTTCTTATAAATATTTGCAAGTAAGTGAATAATTTTTTATATGCAAGCAACTAAACTGATTGTGAGAATAAAGCAAATGAAGAGACCTATTTGATTGCACGCTGGAGGAGACTGCAATCAGACAGATAAGCACCGAAGGAAAAAATTTCTACTGCAGTAATAGAATTAGCAAGAACAAATGGGGATTAAAATAATCACAGCTCATTTCATGTCACTAGATTTGGCTGTACAGCATTTAACATTGTGGAAAATTTGCAGAATATCTTGAATTTTTACTTTTATTAGACATCCCATATATATATATATCAGGAATATCTTTCCTGAAACATTTTTCACTCTAATTTTGATACCCTATTCAAGACTAAGGAACCATTACCTTGGCAGTTTATGTGAAGTGATCAGGATCGCTTCTGTCTGAAAGACTGTGTTAAGATAACTGCCGAGTTTGATCTGAAAAGAATCCCCAAATTTATCAAAGTATTACTTCTAAAATCAAAAAGATTGAGGAAGATTGGATTTTTATCAATGTCCATTTATTATTTGCCCTTACTTCTTTGAAAAAAATCACCCTCATGAACCGTCATAAGCATTACTAAATAATTTCTAAGGTATTAATATAAGGCTTTCAAGTACGTTACAGAACTTTGTAAATTCATTTCTTCTACAGAGGATTTCTAGTATGAAACCACAAATTTTATTCAAAAATAAGTGCCTTCTTACACTTATTCACTTGTGGGAAGTCTACTGCGATAGTTTCCGAAGACATTTGCACATCATTTCTGATGTACTGGCTCCTTAGACCAACCTCCCTAATTCCCTTTGACTTTTGATTGTTGGTACTTCTAAAAAGCCATTTTTTAAGAAAGCACTATTTAGAATTTAACTGACTTGAAATATAGAATTACAATTCATATCAATTTTCAACCAAAATGATTTGCTGTATGTATTATTTAATTTGGCTAATTTTTTTGGAATCTAGGTTTTTAGAGCAATGTGATGTTGAAGACATCAAATTATATCTATAATAACACAGTTTTATATGATTGAAATTAAGTAATTTCGCTTTAATTTTTTGTTATTGAAACACGATAATGGGTGGGACTTACCATGACTTAATAGATTATGCTTTGGGGAGTAGAAAGTTTCAAGTTTGTTGCCAAACCATTGTTGAATAATGGGGTACATACAGCATTTTGGTTTTTTGGATGCATAATCAGTGCATAGAAGTTTTTCCGGGTTTCTTACTTTGTGACATGTAAAAACAGTTTTAAAAAGTTCTTTCGGATGGCAAGACTCTACGAATATTCAAATGCCTTATTACAGCCTTCAGCTGTAAAACTATATCTTCAGTGGGGTCAAAATATGTATTACGATGAAACTTTTGGATTTTAATTTTTGGATTGGTTTTTAATGACCTACATGAATTCATTAATTAACATTTTAATAAATTGATAGCTTTTATCGTTTAGTTATCGTGCAATGGATAAGAATACAAAGTTAATATTCTTATCCTAAACAGTAATATAATGATTGCAATTAACTACCTTCCACAAAATTCTCGAATTAAATGCAATGCAGTATTATTACTTCCCAACTAGTGAAGATATGAATCCTTTTTCTTCAGAAATCAAATTTCTGTGAAGATTGAGATCTAAACATAACTCGTTTAATTTTAACTATCCTGCATATTAACAATAATTTAAACAAATTATTTTTATTTTATTAAATATTCTAACAATATAATTCAAGCAAAATATTTTTCTTCAATGCAAAATTTTAATCATTAAATGATTATGTAATATTTTACAGATTTATAATTTCAATTTTTTTTCATATTTTTTAGTCATTTTATGTTATTAAATTACTATTGAAAGTTAAATAACGTTTCCGAAGTTCAGTAAATGAAATTTATTGATTTGAAACTTAAAGTGTAGAAGTGTGATCTAAATTTTGATCATTGCATTATTTATTCGCAATTCAAGTATGAAGGCATAAATATTTTATATGTTTTCGAAATGTACAAGATAAGTAAAAATCTTTTATTAGCATTCTGAATGTTAAGAAAAAACAACTATGATTCAAAATACAATTAATATGAGTCAGTCTAAAGAAAATGTATATATATATATATATATATATATATATATATATATATATATATATATATATATATATATATATATATATATATATATATATATATATATATATATATATATATATATATATATATATATATATATATATATATATATATATATATATATATATATATATATATATATACATATATATATACATATATATAAATACCAGAAAGAAACAAAAACTGTGAGCTGAAAATATATGCGAATTATTGTAAAATACTCAAACGTTATTATTTCTATAGCGTTTTAAAAAATCTATTTTGAAAAATATCACAATTCTTTTAAGCATCTCCCAATATAACTATCTTTTTGCACAAATCACTCTTCCTCGTAACAGAAAAAATTTAAATTTATTAATGATATCATCCACTATCTAATGTTAGTTAACGAGAAAGTTACTAATTCTATTACCACCATATCAAATAATTATATTTGTCAAAGTTAAGAAAACGGAACAGCAATGTTTATTCAGGAAACGATATGTTAGATTACATTTAAATTCATTAAACAAGTTATTAATGAAATAGTATTATGAAAATTATGCATTAATTTGACGAATGGAGAACTACTGTTATTTGTTTTATTAAAAAATTAAATTATTTTTTCTCGATTTTTCTATCTTATATACTTAGGTTAAAAAATAATATTCAGTTCTCAAATAGTTTTCCTTTAATGTGTAATCTTATAATCAATGAGTTAACAAAGCATTTTAATTTCGTGATTTCAGTCTGTTAAGCAATATTAGTCAACAAACGTTTTCATCATAAACAATTGATCACTTACGCATTTCTTTTAAATGGATAATATTTGAAAGATACCTTATGATACTTTATTACACTACTGAGCTAATTATAATTAACGCAAACACAAAAATTTTCACAAATGTTGTTTAATCGGTATTGGTTAACTTACTTGTACATTATAGCAAACTAATACGAAATATGTCCTTCTCTAACTTGAATGAGATTCTGTACACGGTTTGACAAGAATTCCATTAATTGGTAATATAAATTTTTGCTCTCGTTTTCATGAAACCAAACTTTTATAACATTTTCAATAATTGTTTTCTTTGTTGAGCATTTCATTTTAGTCACATAAAATGCTCCACAAATGTTTTTATGGAATTTACACCAAGAGAATTACCAGTCCAATCCAAAGTCCTTAATTTCTATTCTTGAAAAAATTTTTGGGCTTTCTTAGAAGTATGGCATTAGGCCAGATATTGTTGAAAGATACCAACAATAGTGAAAGTTTGCATCATGGGCACAATTTTCCTTTCAATTATAGAAGTTTATTTTGTAGAGTACATTATCCCTTCAACAGGTACTATGCAGCCAGGTCATCCAAAAGTAAAATAACCCCAAAACATCTGTTTTCGTGGGTGCTTAACTGTTTGAATAAGATGTTCCCTGATTGGTTCTCCATCATTTCACCTGAAAAATCTGGATTGAATCCCTTGCATTATATATATATATATATATATATATATATATATATATATATATATATATATATATATATATATATATATATATATATATATATATATATATATATATATATATATATATACATATATATATTCATTCCGTTCCTGAATATAACCTTCTTCCAGTCTTGCGCAATCCAATTTTGATATTTCCTGGCCCAATCCAAACATTTTTTTATCATTGCAGGTTTAATAATTGTTTTCTGATTGGTGTTCTTGAAAATCTTCCAGATTCAATAAGCCTTCATTGAACTGTCAATGAGCTACTGGATTATCAGCTACTGGTGGGAATGTGGATACAATCCCATCAGTAGCTGATAATGCTTTCTGAAAATCTGTACTTGTTTTGCGAGGATTCATTTTACATTTTGGTATTTAGTGCAAGAAATTTATCTGTTCGAGGTGGGGTTTTGCATTTGCTTCCACATTCAATCTTCTGGCTGTGGTGAATTGGTTGGTTAGGACGTTGTTCTCAATACCGGAAGGTAGTGAGTTCGAATACTGGCTTAACAAAAGATCCGTTGTGTTTGTTACAAGCGGCTGGGTCACGTTAAATATTTCGTGGTCGTAATGTCATCTAAGCGAAATGATACTACTGGGTAGCAGGCCAACTGTTGGATGTCTTCTGTTAGGTCGCTGCTTCAAAGTCAAGTGGACTCCACACGGCTGCTTTTATCTAATTGATGAAGACCAGCTCAGCGATAGGTACATGAAAGTATGCTAATGCAACAATATTTAGTCTTTTCATTTTGATAACACTGTGACAAAAGTCTTTTGCTGATTAATAAACCTAGAAACTCTGGTTTTTCTAACTCCAACAGTTATATTATATTAGCAATATCCTTCATAGTCGTAAATGTATGCTGACTAAGGGTAACAATTTTAGTCATTTTCCTGGGAATTATATCCATTTTTTAAAATACAAGCCAGAAGCAGAAAAATCATACAATCGACCCCGTTTTACAATAACTAAAGGGAAAATATTTCGACACGTCAGATCACGTGGTCAAACTTATTTAAACTAGTCAAGGACAGTCACACGTTGTAAGAACAAGCTGTTGAAACTAGCTTGAGCCAGAAAATTCCCGAGAAAAAACAATTTTCTTAAAAAAATGTTTCTCCCAATTAATTTCCATAGTAATGTAACAGCAATAAAACAGGATAATCTATTTATGAATAGTAATGCTAGATAGTATTGCATTCATTTAATTATTGACTTTTTTACTACAAATGCGTCGTCTTGAAATATATTGGCCATCATGTTTCTGAGGCATGTATATACTTGAAATATTTCAAGACTTTCTATAAAAGATTCTCGTCAACCCCTTCATTTAATCCTGGTTTCACTTGGATACACTAAGAATTAAGGCTAAAAAAACCATAATTATATCCTCTCAACTTTTTTTTTTTATTTTTGTGACACTACAATTTTTGAAATCGCATAACCTGTGGAAGTTGCATATTTTATCTCAGAGAATCCAGAACAGTATTGGACTATTTTTAAGTGCTTCAAAAAGCAGATTATCTTTTACTTATATTAGTAGCAAGTATTTTATAAAATTTTGTTATTGTTTCCATAATTTGAAAGGAAATTGTATCTAATGCTAACATCAGTGAATTGCTTGCCGATACTTAAAATACTTGTGTAATGATAATAACAATGTGATATCTTCCCACTGCGTAGAAGACTAGTTGGACTTTTATTGAACTTATTAAGTTTAATAATATAAGTTCATATTCAAATAAATAAAATACTCAAAGGTAACAGCTTTCAAATATTGATGTGTATCTCCTTGGACTTGAATATTTTAAATGCAATGAAAATAATTATGATATTGATAATACAATGTTTAAAAAAAGTGTCAACAAATGTAAAATTTTACTTAAAAACAAAAATATATATGATATTTCCAAAATTCACTAAGTAACCTAACACAAATATCATTGTTTACAAGCAATAAAATATAGTTTGCGAAAACTTTGGTTTCGCGATACTTCTATTTGCAACATTTAAATTTATTTATCATGCTATTTTCCTCACAATACACCATCCATTTATATTACATGGCCTTACTCTAAAGTTGATTTATCAACATATTGGCATTTTACATATGAGCAAAAAATATGGCATCTTTTAGTTTTACCATCTCCTGAAAATTAAGTACCAAGTACCCGATAGCATAAATATAAACTCACTGGAATAAATGGAAACTCTAAGGTTAGTTCCAACCCTCCATATGGGATAGGTAAACAGTTAATAGATATTATAAAGCTTTAATTATATTGAAAAATTACTTACGTTCTCAAAGAATTGTCTTAAATGCTGAAGGGAACAAAAAAGAAATCTCTCAAACACTCCTCAAAAGAATCAGCTGGCTACAGAATTGTTAGCATTCTGACTTCCAGTCTAAAACTTCATAGGTTTAATTCTCATTGTGGGCGTGGATGCTTATGTGGATTTAGAATCCTTTTTAAACTGCAAATCCCAGTCGCATAAGAATTTATGTACCAAAGGTAACCGCAGAAATAAAAACAAATCAAACCAACTGATAGAAATGAACCCACAAATCAGAAATCCTCTATTTATCTCTTGTTGTGCAATGTCTAGGATTGAATTTGATACACTCAACTTTGAAGAGCATTAACATATCATTCGGATAAGTTGATCTAACCGCCAAGATTAGTAATAAAATTTTTCCAATCGCACACATATTCTGTTTCTCAAACAGAGCATAAACTATAATTCCCGAAGAAAGTCCACATCGGCATAAGCTAAATGAAGTTGAGAGTGGCACACCTTTGAGTATTGCATCTGATAAATCTCAATTTATATTTTATGGTTTAAAGTAAAAACCATTCAAAAATGAATTACAGGTAAAAATTTTTGAAAATATACTTATATTCACGGATTTGCTTAATTTTACAAGAAAACTATACATGCATGATACTTTTAGGGTTATAAATAATATCTCGTTATGAATTGAATAATCGATAAATTATCACTATTATTACCAATTGAAAGAAAACATTTTAAATGCTACTTTTGCTAACAAAAAAAATTACATCAAACGGTGCATTGCGTAAAGTATACAAAATTTAATTTTTCCTTATACGAATTAAAAAGATCCAGCACAAACCCTAAATTAAATTAGAATATATATATATATATATATATATATATATATATATATATATATATATATATATATATATATATATATATATATATATATATATATATATAAGCAGAATTCCAGGTTGCACATACATTTTCCAATATATTATGTTGGAGAATAAGTTCGTAACGTTTTTACCAAAGACTTTTATTTAAACAAAAAACAATAATTATATCAATAAGTTAATGCATTATATATTCGTCGTTGCTGCTTACAACCTCTTCTCACCTCTCGATGAATTTGTTGATGCCGTTCCGCCAAAAATCGCCTGGTCTGGTGTCAAAGAAGTTGTTGAACCAGTTTTTAAGGACCTCTTTGTTATCAATGGTAACGCCCTTCATATGGTTTGACAAGGAGCGGAAAAGATGGTAATCGGTCGGTGCAAGGTCCGGAGAATACGGCGGATGCTGAGGGACCTCCCATTCTAGCTCTTGCGGAGGGCGGCTTTGACGACTTGTACAATATAGGGCTTGGCGTTGTCGTGAAGGAGTATGGTTTGACCATGTCGATCAGGTCTTATCAGTTGAATAGCCTCAATCACGCGGTGTAGCTGGACAATATAGGACTTCTTTTTGACTGTGGCATTCTTTTCGAGCATTTCTCAGTGCACCAAAAGGTCCTTAAAAACTGGCTCAACAACTTCATTGACACCAGACCAGATGATTTTTGGCGGAACGGCATCAACAAATTGGTCGAGAGGGGGAAGAGGTTGTAAACAGCAACGGCAGAAAATATAATTGATTAACTTATTGATATAATTATTGTTTTTTGTTGTCTTTGGTAAAAACGATACAAACTTATTCCCCAACCTAATAACTTCTTTGTCTGTAGCTATAACTTTACAGATTCTTGAATTTGGTGCTTTCACTGATTGCCATGCACTTTTTAATTATTTGCAAACCACAGTAAAATATTTTTAAGTGCAACTAAGCGCATGGAAAACTTGGCTTCTTAACAAGTAAATGCAGAGATGTTTCTTCCGGTAATTGTTGCAATAATAATTCATAAACGTAACAGAATCATAATTTGGAGATACTGTAATAGGAAATATCTATACACCCTTTAAATAAACGCTAATGTATCCCAGTGACGACTGTGACACTCTTCAGTATTATACTATCTATCAACCTTAGCTTCAGATCTCTTGCTGAGAAAAATAAAATCATATATTTTAAATAGTTTGGATGCATAGAAATTTCTACACCATGTAATTTCATCTCAAATCATTACAATTTCAGTAAATTTTTTATTTGTTTCTTGTAAATCAAGCAATTAATCTAGAATAAGGGTTCATATATATATATATATATATATATATATATATATATATATATATATATGAGATAAACAATTCTATAAAATCTATTTTAATGCATTCGAAAAGGGAATTGATATGTTTGCTTATTATTTATTTTAATAAGTTAGAGTTTTGTTCTTATTCATTCAAATGTACGTTTAGGGATGAATTGTGTAATGCATTACATATTTCTTAATATTCATTTGAGATACTGTAAACATTTCATTAATGTTTACTTATGGATTTAAATTTTTTATTAACTCTTTTTTCGTGTCATTATTATTCATGTTAATTCCACTTGATGATAAATCTTTTGTACATTAAAGTTAAACATTTATTTTTATTTTTTCTTTTCATTGTTATGTATTATATCAATTTTAAAAATGTTTCCTATTGTAGATTCTTTAGGACAAACTATCTTTCGGTTGTTTCTTTAATCTTTCAGGTAACTTTTCTCAAAGTATCTATAGTTTTGAAGTAATAATTTAATTGGACAATTATGTCTAACAATTTAGGAGCAACAAACAAAAATATTATGTATTTTAGATATTGCACAATAGTTTAAAAATGACAAATCTGTATTAATTATTATTCCAAATATAGAAAACTTATGCAAAGCGGAATATGCGTGCAGTTTTATTAACACTTTTAAATAATTTTAAAAGAAAATAAAAATTTTCAATATTCATTTGAAATTATCTGTATTCATTTTAACATATCTTTTAATGATGAGCATTAAATCTGTTTATAATTTTTCTAATTTAAAATGATACGAAGTTTGAATAAATTGACTAGTGTCTGCTATAAATGGGAACGAAATGATGAAATAAAATAAATTAAACATACAAGTTAATAAAAAAATATTTATGTTAAATTTTCCTTTACATTATCTGATATCAAGTTAAAAATAAGAACTTTTACATGTGCTTTTTATTCATAACAAGCAAAACATTAAACGAACATGTTTTTAGATCTCGTAGTAACATGATATGAGTTGAAAATAGATTTCTCCTATTAAGAATATCCATTTTCTAATTCAGTAAAAGAAGATACAAAGTATTCCGTGTTAGGCTGTGTTTGTCTCAACGCCATCTGGCGATCAACGGCGGAACACTTATCAACCAATATTTATGTGCGAAATAAACCTTCAGATTTTCTTTTATTTTTCACGTTCACTATTCGTTCACACATCCTGGAATTTAATAACGATGAAAATTAATAAATTTTAAAAAAATTATAGTTTATATACATGAAATAACTAATTCTTATTCCCATCTTAATTTTAAGATTTTTTAAAAAACTATATTCATATTCTTATTAGCTTCAAATTTGATTTCAAAGTCGAAAAATATTTCTCCGTTGGTTATTAAATACTAATAATTTTTCTGTGTATTTTAACAAACTTACTCTCATAAGTATGCAGAATTGCTTTATTAATTCAAAGTTAGATTGATAGCCTCAATATATTTTCTGTTAGTGATGATTAATTGATTTCCTGAGTTCCATAGAATACTGAAATTTTATTATATGCAATTTATTAATTTAAAGTTTGCTATTTAAATAAATCTAAATTATAATTAAAAAAATTCCCAAAATAACTTAATAGCCAGCCAGACGCCCATTACTTTTAATATTTACATTTTTAATTATATTTTAAATACTGTAGAGAGGAAGAAATTTATCAAATAGTATACAAATTAGTAAATTGTAATTGAAATTTAAAGAAAATTCTGTTATTTCTCAAAACATTATTTCATTGTATATTTTAACTATTAAATGTTATAAAAAAATTTTCTACGTTAAATCATTTGGAAGATAAAGTAGTCTTATGGCACAATTCTATGTTTTTCGCTGACTTCAAAAGGTCTCTGAATAATTGATTAGAAACACTGCTAAAAATTATTATACAATTTTAGAATTAAAAAAACACCTTTGTTCGTAATATTTTAATGAAACAAATTTATTGTCCTCTCTCTCTCTCTCTCTAGTGTCATAAGGAAACATTTATCTTAAAGGAAAAAGTCTAATATAGATGATTCATTTTATCTTATCTTTCCTTAGGAAATAATTCCTTTTCAAAATCGATTCATAGGCGATAAAAAAAGCAGTTATTGTTTTGATAAGATTGTTCTGGATGAAATCGTAAAATAGCAAATAACTTTGTTCGCAGGTAATTTCTAAGAAACATAAAAGGAATTAATCAGAAAAGCAATTTCTATACGCATTTTGGGCAGAAAAATATTGTTTTGATTGATAGTTTTTAATTACTTCTCATTATATTTTCAAAATTTAAATTACCCATGAAATATAGAATTAATGATAAATGATGAATATTTTATTAAGTTAGATAAAAAAAATATATGCATTCTCATCTTCTATCAATCTTACATATATACGTAAATACTCATTTTGTTTAATCATGCTTACTTTTAAACCGATACTAATTTTTATCCATTAGTCATGTTGAAAAGTGAATGTATATATTTATATATTTACTGAAGGCAAGAAAAATATACAAAAATAGAGACTACACAAAAACGTATGTATAGAATACAGACATTTTTTCTCTAAATGTTTGTAGCTTTTGCTTCCCAACTGCCTCCAGTCTGCAATTCCAATCTATTCCAAAATTGTCTTTTTAGTGCAGCCCATCTTGTCCTTAACATATCCTCTAGAAAGAAATTCAGAGAGGATAAAATAAACAACTCCTTTAATTCCTCAATTTTTTTTTTTTTTTTTTTTTTTGTGGGAGAGAGCTTTTAGCACTCGTGACGAAAATGAAGTGAAATAAATTACAATCAAAATTAATTTCACAAAGCGTAATAAATGAAAAATACTACAACTAAGCTTCATCTCACACATTAAAAAATTACTAGGTTGTTAATCAATGTTCATTACAAGTTTTTCGCTGAATTTCGAAAGAAACCATTTCCTTTGGGACACTTTGTATTATTAGCAATTATATTTTTACTTAGATTTTTCTAATGATTTCTCTATATAATTGAAAATATTTTATTATCTTTCTATTTTTCTTATCAACGGTAATGCTATTTAAATCACTCTTGACAACTTTCTTAGACAAATCTGGTATACATTAACATGACCATTTTCGGTGGTACGAAAATGGATCTGTTACAAATATATTAATATTTGATTTGATAGTTGTTGCACTTATCATTTAAGAAGTGCTGGTGTCCTCTCACTAAACATTAACTCCAAACTAAAATCTTCAAGTAAATTCTCAACATTTAAATATATTAAAATACTTTATTAGAAGTTATGTCATAAAAGAATTTTTTAAAGAAAAAAGAAAAAAATTTTTAAAACTACCAGTTCATTAATAATATCTTGTATTTATATTAGCAAAGCAAAGAATGAATGTATAAAATAATTTTCTGTAAGAATTCAATGCGTGCATTTATTAAAATAAATATCACTAAAACTAAGATAAGAAGTTATATTATTGTCATCTAATAATAGTCAAATATCATTTATACATTCTAATAAAGTATTTCTTTCTTTATTTATTTATTCATTTTTTTGATAAATTTCCATTCCACTTTTGAAAATGAAAAATTCAATGTTAGATTCCACCACAATAGAATACACTGGACAATGATCTGTGAACTTCAATTATGTATATCTTTAAAAAAAAGTTAAAAACATATTTAATCTAATTCTGTGAATTTTGAAAAAGTTCCCATCTGCATTTATTTGATTCATATTTAACTGCTTTTATTACAGGTTTCGAATTCGCAAAATTCGGAAACTTTAAACTCTCTGTATGAGAAAGAATAGACTAGGTGTACCTATTATAGTAATCAAGTAGAGTATTCTTTACAATTTTTTCATTGAAGAAAATTATAAAAACAGTTTCACATATCTAAGTGTCTGTAGAAATAAAAACTCAGTGAATTTAAAAAAGTGATTTCAAATAGGGTTAACATATCTATTTGTTTTAAAGTACTATTATCCTTTCATAAACATGTTTTTCTTCCACATAAGTTTTCCCATATTATTTTAACTATTCGTTTCAATAAACGAATAGTATATAATTCTTCCAGCTAATTTTTTCTAAATATTTTATTGTTTTTACTTTTATATTGAAAGTTTTGATTAAAAGAAGAGCCCTTACAAATAATAATAATAATATAAATTCAACAAGGTAAAATAAGAAAAGAATTATTTATAATATTTCGATCTTATTTTTAATTAATATAACCTATTTTTTTTAATGAAAATATATGAAGTGTAGGTATGGTGTAAAATCCCGTCGACTAGCGAAAAACAAGATCCAAACAACACGATATTTTGCCTACAACAATAGAAAACTATATACCAAATACGAGACTTCATATTGATAAATCATTTGTTCCTTTAAACAGGTATTAAGTTTTAATGGTTGTTTCTCTGCCTTTACAGCACAAAGTGATAAGCATTTTCAACTACTAAGAACTGAATGCAACAGTTTTGGCTTTTTTGCTATTTAAATAATGGATTGTTTAATGAAATGTTTATTTAATGCATTATTTTAATTGTAACACAAATTATTTTAGCAAATAAATTATAAAACAACTCTTTTTTACAGCGCGTCATTATTATCGCACTTTAATTATATTTTTTAAAGAAAAACAAGTATGTCGCAACAATTATTCCAATGATATTAAATAAGAATTTAACCCTCATTATTTCCAGGAGTTTTTTTTTATTTGATATATTTCTTTTCGAGTAAGGAAAGCCTTCTTTGAGAAGGAAACTGGCCTTTCCTACCCCAACAAAAAAACAGTGGGCCTCTTTTGGGGATACAATTTCCGAGAAACATTTATTTTTCTTCGTTGGGTTACTACACATTAAGATGAAAGTCAGCCAATCTTGGCGTAAAAAAATTTCATGATCAGAGTTCCGATTTTCAGATGTATATAAGAGTGGATTTTTTATTAATCTTTTGCATTATAAAAATTACTTGATTCATCTAAAAACTAGTTATAATCGAATAATATAAAGTTGAAAAAAATTTAATTTATAGCTATAATATTATAGGCAGGGAGTATATAACAGGATTCTTTTTTAAATTAAACTGTACATGAGCTTCACTCAGATTTGCAATTTTTGAATCTCTCCAATTTTTGATTATTGAATGCATACTGTCAAAAATAGATTTATATGAGAAACCGTTGTTTCCTCGTATAAAATGAAAATTAATAAAATCAAATTTATCTGTTCTAGATTTCAAATGAACTTTCAAATTACTATCTTTTGTGTTTAATTTAAAAATTAAATGTGAGTTTCAAATAAATATTAGATAAGCACGAAACACTTTTAAATTCATGCAGTATTCCACAAGTTTAAATATTTAATTTAATCAATCATTCGACTATCATTCATTATATAAGATGTAAAATTTTTATGGGATTCAAAATTATTTGCTGATAATTTTCGGGGTGAAATTATTTTTTATTTCAGATGTCTCTCTAATTCTTATTACGAAAACCGTTCGGGTAACTCATTACCAAGTTTCGTGATTTCGATGTAGTAAATCATAATAGTTTCAATTTATCCCCAATGAAAAATTAGAAAATTTGGAGGTCTTCTTTGCAGAAACTAGAAAGATGCTCTTTTGTTAAAAATAGGATTGTTTATTTCTCCATTGTGCATGTTGAACAATATTATGCAAGTATTAAAAATCTTTGATATATTTTCAAAATAATATCTCATTTTGCTTTGCATTATTTATAATTAAAAAGAAAAACGGTAGGGAAATAAATATCAGCTATTAAGAGAGGTAAAATTTGAAACTGTATGAATGTATAGAATTTTATTGGCTTTTATAAATGCATGAAATTTCTTGTCTTAGCAACATAAAGTATCTTATCAACACATGTACTCATAGAAAGTAAATTCTTCCAAGCGCATTGTCTATATTATCGAGAAAAAATTATATTCCCAAATAAGACAATGATAAAATTTTTTTAAATTAAATAATATAATTGATGTTATTTTTTATTCAGATTTATTTATTTTTATTTAATGAATCATCAACGGTTTCATATTACTCTCAAAAAAGATCGTTAATATCTTAACTTTTACTTTATTTTTTATTGTGACATTTACGCTCTCATTTTTACCTTTGTATTTCTTTAATGACTGTTTAACATTTCAATTCTTTTGCAATCTACACATTGCAATGGTTTCCTACGAAATTTCTAATTTAAGCTATTTTAAATAATAATTTTCAATTTACGTACTGGTTTTAAATCAATTAGTTACCTTGTTTACTTATTAACTCATAAATTTCGAATTCGCTATATTTTAAATAAACAAATATTATATAAAATAATTGAGTATAATATAATTTTTTATCAATCACCACGGAGAACTATTCATGCTATAAAATTTAATATTTTTTGAATTCTTAACAGATTACTTTCAAATATTTATACAATACAAAATGAATAAGAATGTCAGAAAATATGTTTACTTTTTAAAAATTGTAAAATAATTTCATGTATTTTATTATGTAAATCAGATAAAAAAATATCTTCTTATGAAATAATTAAACTTATTATTTTATAAGAAGATAATTTTAGAATATATTACTTATAGAAAATAGATTATATAGAAAGGATAGATTATATAGAAAATTTTTATTTTATATACGTAATTTTTCATCTCTTAGTAGAATTCTCTGAAAATTACTTCATTTATCCTGAACACATAATGAAACTTGTGCTCAAACTTCAGATTTTTAATACAAAATGTAGATACTAATTAATATAATATTTAAATACTATTTATAATATAATTAGCATGTGTTCTCCTTCACTCATAATTTATATTCCATTGAACAAATAACGTATCTTCCATTGATAGCAAAAATCATAAAAGTGAATGCATCTGATCAGTGAATGCATAAAAAATATGGCCTGATAAAGATCATTATTTTAGTGATTAAAATATATATTTAAAACTGGATCATAGAGTAGGCAAAAATATATTTCCTATAGGAATTCTCCATTTATTGTCGATGAGTAAAATCATGTAGACGTCTGGTAGATGAATATCGAAGGATTTTTTATGGCCTACTGTACTTGATGAAGTTGATCTGGGTATCTCATATCATAAGGCCCGGCCGAAACTACTGGAGAATTCTCCGGTGAAATTCGGGGAATTCGGTGATCGGCGAGTACTTCGTGAATTCACAGAACAGAAATAATGAAGTCATGTCATGTGACTATGTGACGTCATTGTTCAATTGAACCAATGAAAAAATTTACATCCTATTGAATTATTTAAATATATTTTGACTGATGTGTGTGTGTGTGCATATATATATATATATATATATATATATATATATATATATATATATATATATATATATATATATATATATATATATATATATATATATATATATATATATATATATATATATATATATATATATATATATATATATATATATATATATATATATATATATATATATATATATATATATATATATATATATATATATATATATATATATATATATATATATATATATATATATATATATATATATATATATATAAATTTATGTATACTGAAACTCAAAATGTGTTATTTCTTGATGTTTTATATTTTGATTCGTTTCTTTTATATTTTGATTACTTTTTTGAAAATATTGAAAATTATCATTATTCAACAAAATTAGAGTATATTTCATGATCTAAATTTAATCAAACTCATTGAATTACATCATTGTTTTGAAAACAATATAGTTATGTTTTTAAAATAAATATTTTTGCGATAATTTTTATAATAACTATAAATTTTTAAATAAAAATAGCTATTAGTTTTTAAATAAATGGCAAGTAAATTATCAACACGATTCAAATAATAATAAAATATTTTTCGTGTAAATTATTTAATGAAAAACAAAAAACATAATAATATAATAATGCACTCCTGAATGCTTAAAAGTCTAAAATAATTCTGCAATGATAGTTAATTTTGACAATTTTAACTAAATTTCTTTATATATATATATATATGTGTGTGTGTGTGTGTGTGTGTGTGTGTGTGTGTGTGTGTGTGTGTGTGTGTGTGTGTGTGTGTGTGTGTGCCCTATACTTTAAGCTGTATAATCAAAATTAAATGGTGGTTACACATACTGACTTCAAAAAATGCTTTCTAAGACCTTAATCCTCAATCAAAAAATGCTTACATTATTGTATATTTATATTTAAACTTAATTTGGCTCAGCAATATGTACATAAATTGTTAACAAATATTACTTCAAGTCCAAATTTTTAAAAAATTTAATATTAAATTAATTTTATTAAAAATCTGTTACACCTAAGCAACCTCGGCAAACATAAAATATGTAGCAAAATTACTGATTCAGTTATATATATATTATATATATATACATATATATATATATATACATATATATATATACATATATATATATATATACATATATATATATATATATATATATATATACATATATATATTGTGAAAGTCGGAAGATTCTTAGACGACATCCAGTCATTACTTCCTCTACCCCACCACCCTTTTACATCCGGGGAGGAGAAGGGTGGCACAGAGGCGAAGGAGTTTTTTTTTTAGTTTAGTTTTTTGGAGTGGAATTCCTGCGGGGGTGACGGACAGAGAAGACCTCGCCTTGTAACAAAATGGCTGTTTTTTAGGCTCCCGAAGCCTACTTAGATATGGCATTTTTATGCTCGTTGAGAAGCCTGTCTCTTTTTGTCTAACTAACCAATTAGTTCGGCTTCTCAAGCCGTGTTATTAATAAATGATTTGTTATTAGAGACATCAGTCTCGAAACTAATGGTTAATTAATTGTTTGGGCTTCTTAAGCCAAATTCGTATGTGATTCTTCAGAGTATTTGAGACGCCAGTCTCTTATGAATATATTTATCGGCTTCACAAGCCATATTTGATTTTTTAATGTATTTTGTTATGTGATGCTTAGAAAATAAATTAAAAATTAGCATCTGACATAGTGTTATCGTATTCTTTCCTCCAAGACCTACGCAATAGAAATTCTTTCATAACGGATTACCATTTCCGATTTAGAAGGAGGGAGAACGTTTTTTACTTATATATATATACATATATATATATATATATATACATATATATATATATATATATACACATATATATATACATATATATATACATATATATATATATATATATATATATATATATATATATATATATATATATATATATATATATATATATATATATATATATATATATATATATATATATATATATATATACATTGTTATGAAACAAACTAAAGACTCCAAATTTTTAAACAAACACATTTAATTAATAAAGAAACAAAATTTACAAAGGAGTTATATCGGGGTTCGCTTACATCTCTCGCGCCTGCATCTCGAACGAAAATCAGTAGCAGTAATACAAACCAAAACAAAACACAGCTTCGTCAGACTTCGTGGCACCAACCGTCTCCCTACTCACCCTCCCCCATCAGAGGCTCTGAAGTTGACAGTGAGACATCACAATATATATATATATATATATATATATATATATAAAATAAAAAAGTATAAGATCATTATCTTCAAAATTTTATGATTTTTTTCGAGTTAAAATGAGAATAAATACGCTAGCTAAGAATAATTATGAAAACAATATTTAAAGATGATGTTATAAATTTGGCTGCAAGCTTGGAGCTCTCATGTTGGATACCTGGAGTTCTGAAATTTTGTTACAGATGAAGAAAATTTAAAAAATTTGAAAATGGTATATACATTGAATTTAGATGAAATGTGAGACCCTAATCTATTTTACGAAATTTTGGGGAATTTAGAGCATTTTGTAATGTTTTTGATTTTATTGAGAAACACATTCTATTTTAATTTGTTGAGAGGCTAAGCTTTAACACACATACACACAAAAAAGATCATTTGCTTTTTCCCAAAGTGAAGATTATATTTAATTCTTAAATTAAAGACTCTATTTTTTTTAAGTGAATTTACTTCTTCAGATACGAATGATGATATCGCCATATTTGAACTCAAAAGTGCGGATTATGTAATAGGTTATATTGTTTTTAAACTTTGCGTAGAAATATATCAAGAAACAATATCGAGATGCCTGATCAATCCAAATAGAGAGGTAGACTTTCCATTCCTACAAAAAGCATTGATAGAAATTATAAGCGAAATATACGGAATTTTCCGTTCATTTTATATCGAAATATTTTATAAAGCTAGAAAAGTTATTCCAAAGTTAATAAATAAACTACATTATTTTCTCTTTTTTTAAGAGAGATAAGAAATTCGGCATTTTTGTCTATTTGAAAATATTTTTAAAAGTGAAGTTTACTTAGAGAGAAGCGTAACTGTTTTGCTTTCTCATAAGGCCCATTAATAAAGAATCAAATCTCTTAAAATCCAACAAATTGAAATTAAATCAAGAAAAATAAATAAGTATATTTTATATTTTTATTTTTATTTGAACATTGATATTAAGTTTTGATCATTTAATGAATAATAACAAAATTGATAAAAAATTTTATGCATCAGTATACTTTTTTGCTGAACAGTAAATAGAATATTTCTTCCCAAAATCTCCGAGCAGAGCTTTTTCTCTCTCATTGCTTGACTAAGCTCACAACGGATATTTCCGGTGTCAAAATTTTGTTAGCGGATAATACTGCCGTTTTGTCCACTAGCTCTCTCTACTGGAAAATCCATGCTATCCTTACTGAACACCTCATGGCCATTGAAGAGTGGCTTAATAAGTGGAAAATTAAAATAAATCCAAACAAATCCACTGCTGTCATTTTACTAGGAAACGTACTCTACCCCCCAGATTCAACTAAGCGGTTTTTAGGTCCCCTGGTCAAATAAAGTCGAGTACCTCGGTCTTACGTTCGATAAAAAATTTACCTGGAAAGCCCATATTAATAAAATTAAGAATAAATTTATTTCTGCCAAAACTTTACTCTACCCCTTAATTGCCTACAAATCAAAGCTCTCCATGGCTAACAAGCTATTGATTTATAAATCATACCTTCGCCCTATTATCACCTATGCAGCCCCAATCTGGGATGGTACTGCGGAAACGAACCTGAAACTTCTTGAGGGTCAGCAATGTAAATTTCTTAGACTGATCACTCAATCAGACTTCTACATCAGAAACGAACACATCAGAAACAATTTGGGTGTCCTTCCCCTATCAAGATACGTCCAATTCCTTGCTTTTCGCTTCTACAACAATATTTATGAAATTGATAACTCTGAAATTCAAGCAATTGAAAACTACAGTCCCTATGAACTTTCTAATTTCCACAGACCAAGGGCGGTTCTGCGGGCTAAGCCACATTCAAACTTATCTATTTGCCTCCCAAAAAGTAGAAATTAATAATTTCTTCTTCTTATACTTAAAAAAATATATATAATAAAATACAGAAAAGGAAAAAAAAATTGTATTTATATATATGCATACATAATAAATAAAAAAAATATTTTGTCTTTATATAGTTATATCAATACTGTTACTATGTATATAACTGTAATTTAAATTTTTATTTATTTATTTTATTATTATTATTATTTTTTTTTTGCACTCTTGTTTGTAATGTGTATTCAAATTTTTCTTTTTTATGTTTATTCAATATCATGCAAAGAACTCTCGTTGGGAGCCTTTAACCTAAGCAAAATATTTTCTTAATCTTTTGTGTTTAAATAACCTTATGTCTTGAAATCATTATGTTAATCTCAACTAAAGTTAGGTGTAGAAAAATTTCTTAGGAACAGAAGGTACATGGCCATTTAGGCTAGGAACCTAACAAAAACTAGATCCACTTCTTCTTCTTCTTCCGGTGTCAAATTTGAGAAGCATTTGAGCTTGCCCTACTTTTTCCTCACCCATGAGATTTACGGACATACAGTTCCAGGAAGGCGAGAGGGGACAAACAAACTGACCACATATGCGGAGAAAATCTACGTCAGAACATGGGGAAGGAAATTAGAATGCGGGGGTTATATTGTCCACTTTACCCCTATTGCGGTTAAGTGGTCTTCTCATTCCCCACTTAAAATTCGCCCCCCCATTGAGATAGGAACTATTTTTTCTTTGTAAACAGGTGCTTTGGCGTGACTTATGAGTTTAAATTCACCAATCAGTTCTTTCAGTCTTTGTAAGAAGGACTGCCCCCAAGCAACTGCGCTAGATGGCGCTGAAGCTCATTTCTAGATTTATTTTGAGGAAGGATTCCCCTGAAAGAACTGATTGGTGAAATTAAACTCATAAGCCACGCCAAAGCACCTGTTTACAAAGAAAAATAGTTCCTATCTCAATGGGAGGGGGGCGAATTTTAAGTGGGGAATGAGAAGACCACTTAACCGCAATAGGGGTAAACTGGACAATATAACCCCCGCATTCTAATTTCCTTCAGCTTGTTCTGACGCAGATTTTCTCCGCATATGTGGTCAGTTTGCTTGTCCCCTCTCGCTTTAGGGTATTCCTTCCTGGAACTGTATGTCTGTAAATCTCATGGGTGAGGAAAAACTAGGGCTGGCTCAAATGCTTCTCAAATTTGACACCGGAAATATCCGTTGTGAGCTTAGTCAAGCAATGAGAGAGAAAAAGCTCTGCTCGGAGATTTTTGGAAGAAATATTATTCTATTTACTGTTCAGCAGAAAAGTATACAGATGCACAAAAAATTGAACAATTTTGTTAATATTCATTAAATGATCAAAACTTAATATCAATGTACAAATCAAAATAAAAATATACTTTTATTTTTCTTGATATAATTTCTATTTGCATTGATTTTACGAGATTTGATACTTTTTTAATGGGCCTTATGAGAAAGCAAAACAGTTGCGCTTTCTCTAAGTACTTCACTTGTATAAATGTTTTCAAATAGACAAAAATGCCGAATTTCTTATCTCTCTTTAAAAAAAGAAAAAAAGAAAATAATGTAGTTTATGTATTAAATTTGGAATAACTTATCTAGCTTTATAAAATATTTCGATACTAAATTTACGGAAAATTCCGTATATTTCGCTTATAATTTCTATCAATGATTTTTTTAGGAATGGAAAGTCTACCTCTCTATTTAGATTGATCAGGCATTTCGACATTGTTTCTTGATATATTTCTAAGCAAACTTTAAAAACAATATAACCTATTACATAATCCGCCCTTTTGAGTTCAAACATGGCGATATCATCATTCGTATCTGAAGAAGTGAATTCACTTCAAGAAAAATAGAGTCTTTAATTTAAAAATTAAATATAATCTTCACTTTGGGAATAAGCAAATGATCTTTATTGTGTGTATGTGTGCTAAAGTTTAGCCTCTCAACAAATTAAAATAGAATGCGTTTCTCAATAAAATCATAAACATTACAAAATACACTAAATTCCTCCAAATGTCGTAAAATAGATTAGGGTCTCACATTTCATTTAAATTCAATGTATATACCATTTTCAAATTTCTTAAATTTTCTTCATCTGTAACAAAATTTCAGAACTCCAGGTATCCAATATCAGAGCTCCAAGCCTGCAGCCAAATTTATAACATCATCTTTAAATATTGTTTTTATATTAATTCTTAGCGTATTTATTCTCATTTTAACTCGCCAAAAATCATAAAATTTTGAAGATGATCTTATAGTGTTCACTTTAAAGTATCAAGCGACAATTTAGCTATATATTTTTCTCATCTTTATATAGGTATATAAATAAAGAAATTATTCTTCTCCATCACCATCAAATTTATATTTTTCTATTAAAGTATTTTTATATATATTATTGTTTTTAATTTTTGTGCTTCTTTTAAAAGTGTTTTCTTCATTTGAACTAAGCATTTTTTAAAGGATTTTAAACTATTTTCAGCATATAATAATCATCTGCTTTTTATAATTTTTCAGTACTATACAATATATTTAAAGTTGGAAATATGAAAATGCAACTCTAAAGATTTTTCTCATATATATATATATATATATATATATATATATATATATATATATATATATATATATATATATATGAGAAAAATCTTTAGATTTGCATTTTCATATTTCCAACTTTAAATATATAGTATATATATATATATATATATATATATATATATATATATATATATATATATATATATATATATATATATATATATATATATATATATATATATATATATATATATATAAACATATCGCAAGGCAAACTGAATGAGAAAAGAGCAATCCCAGTTGAATCCTAAAGACGTTACACTACTATTCTGGGGTCAAGTTGGGAAAGTGTATGCGTAATGAGCCAACTTTTCTCTTTTTCATGGCGGTAAAATATCGTACACAGGCCCTATTTGCTTGGTAGTTGAATTCCATTCCTGTTCACACCCAGGAAACGAAAAGGCATAAAAAATTATAAAAATGAAATTATTTGATTTAAATTTCTAAAAGAAATAAAATATTTAAATACGTACATACATATATAAATATGAATTGTAATCACATATTCTTTTTGATAGTATATTAATATATTCAAAAAGATGTAAAATAAATTATTATGTAATTTTTATTCTATGTAAGAGATTGAATAAAAAATTATGCTCTAAAAATAAAATGTGAAGAAATTTCTTCAAAGATGTGCATTAAGTAGTTCAAGAAATGTGTTAAGAATACGCTCGAGTATGTGTATTTTTATCACAATGATGTGATAGAATTCATATCCCTACCAATACACCCCTTCATCGTAATTTCTCTGCTTTTTTCTTGACAAATTCAATTTTTCGTTTCTTATTTAATTTATTGGGAAGTTTGAAAATGTTATACTTTACACTTGATTATGAAAAACTTTTTTCACTGATTAACAGTTGCTGATAATTTATTAATCTTTTTTTAATTCCTATTTTTTTACGTGATACTTATAGCCTATATTTTAACACATTACTCACTTTACAATTAAATAGTGCTATCAACAGCAGAAGGAAACAGTAATTACTCTGAAATTCTTCAGTACGATATTATCTATAAAAAAATAACAATGAAATCTATTTTTTTAAGCTTTATGGAGAATAATTGTCAACCAATATGTAATAAACTAATAAAAGCATAAAATTTTTTTATCCTACATATTTTAAAGACTATTGAATTTTGAAATACATAAAATAATAACATATGACTACATTATAATAGCTACACAATCATTCAATAATATATATATATATATATATATATATATATATATATATATATATATATATATATATATATATATATATATATATATATAATGTCCTGCATTTAAAGATAGGAAATTTGTGTTTACAATATGTACACATCTGGAAAAAAATATTAATATTTTAAGAAGGTTTCTGAATACAAAATATTTTTGAGATTTTTTCTTTTTAAAATTATTTTAATTTTATTTTGCCGTATTGTTTTTTAGTTTTCGATTCGATTACAGATGGAGGATCTCTGATTTTCATTGATCGCGTATATCTGGGATCAATTATTTCTGGTAATAAGCAATCGTGATAAAAGTTTTTTATTTTATCCTCCATTTCTTCTTTCCAGAACAAATCGTCCTTCTAAATTTTTTCAATTTTGTGGCCTTTCGGTGTCCATAGGACAAACAAGCAATATGTTTTTTTCGTTATATGTAACAGCCCTTGTACTTGGTAAAAATATTTGTGTCTTTTGTTACCAATTTTTTTTTTTTTGTTAAATTCCAAAACCTAAATTTTCTTTCCTCTGAGGTATAATCTTTGCAAGAAAATGGGCATTTAATTTCAAGGATACTATCGTTGTCAATTAAACCATCAGGGCTTGCACCTAAATATGGTTCCTTGCTGTCTACAAATAGGCCACATTTTTTTATTGCAATCCCTAAATTTTTAAGACACAAAATTGCATTATCTTCATGATTTCTGCCATACCTCATCGCTTCATTGTCAAAATGAGAATTTAGCAGAAATTTGACAATATTTTCACAGGTTGAATGAGGCAATTTGCAGCAAATACTTCCAAAATTGGAGGCAGTTATTCGCTTTCGCCTTTCAAACAACCATTGAGGGCAATCTCGATGACCTCTTGTTGATGTTTCCAACTCTCTAAGCTGGATTTCATTGAGCTGGAGATCTTTAAGAAATAATTCCTTTTTTTCATTAAATGATTCTTTATCTCTCCATGTATTCAAATTTTGTCCTTTGTTTTTCTTTCTTCTAATTGAAGTTCGTAACTGATTGGAAAGCTTATTTCTTTGGTGTCGGTAACTCATTTTTAGCAAGTACGTCAAGAAATAACGCATTCAATTGTCTTGAGTAAAAGAAACTTTGATCTGTCTTTCTATACAATTTACAAATGCTGTAAATAAAATGTACAAGGCAATAATAAAAACTCATGTGGAAAACTTTTATGAGTGTTTCAGGACGAGTCTTTCGGACAGCACTTGATGGATTTCTTCTCCCGTGGAGCAGCACTCCAAATGTTGCCAGTCTAGCTGGCACAAAACCACAGCATTTCTTCCCCTTTCGAGGAACCATTTTCTACCAACCAAGTTTCCTCCTGGCAGTGGTGAGAGATTTCGGCTTTATATGTCCGAAAGTCATAAAATTTGAATGTATCCAGAGCGGAAGTATTGTGTTCCGGGCAACCACATATAGGTCCAAGATCTCCCCAGCCCCTACAAGGTCTTACAATTTGTATATAAGCTTTCCCCCAACATCTGGAATTCCATATGCAAGTAATAATTGAATATAGAATTATAATTGAATATAGAGATTTCAAAAAATACTTGACTTTCCAAAAGTCTCATTTAAAGCTTTTTTTAATAAATCTTCCTGATTGTCATATCGATCCAATACGTAAAATCCGCCGAACCATTCAATATTAGTAGTATAAAATTCGTAGGAAATTTATATCTACAGAGAGAGAAAATAAAAAAGGAGGATACAATTTTACAAATATATTATATGTATTGCATGTCAAATTTTTAGTTTTTAGAATTCTAAAACTGCATGCCATGACTCACAACATGCATTTTTTAAATGCTAGAATATATTTTGAAAGATTTAATTTTAGTGCATTGATATCATATTTGAATTAATAAAAGTGACATTTACTATACTCTGAGAATGTTCTATAACACATTTGTTCAAGAGTGTATCCCAATTTTCTACACTTTACAAGTTTCATAATAATTAATAAGTGGCATATTCTTCCTAAAATTTTGAATTGTGTAAGGCCTATGAACATATTTATTATTGTCCCAAACATCATCGAAACATACGTATTCCGATTTAGAAAAGAATGCTTTTACTTACCAAGAATTCGAACTTAGAAGAAATAACCTCAAAATCAAAAGAAATATATATACATACATGTATGTATATACATATATATACAATATTTATTTATATTTAATAATAAACAATTTTTATATTTTTCATGGATAAGTAAATATTTCGTAGGTTTTGTTGAAATGTTCAAGTTAATTCTGCATCCAAACTCAGTAAGCAATAAACTTAGAATCAAATATAAAACTAAGAAAAACAACAAATTTTAAGAAGTTTTTATAAAACAAAGATTAAAAAATATGGCATTGATGAATTTTGCAATGTCTATAGATATGTATTGCAATATCATATCATGTAGATATACTTCTTGAAAAATTGCATCAAGAATATAAATAAAGAATTAAAAAGTTCACTACATGAGAACTGTATAAATTTTAAATTTTTTCAATAGATTTAGCTGTTTAAAGTCAATATATATATATATATATATATATATATATATATATATATATATATATATATATATATATATATATATATATATATATATATATATATATATATATATATATATATATATATATATATATGTATGTATATATATATAATGTCCATCATTTTTCGTGAAAATTATTGCAGGAGCGCTCTGGAAAGATGAAGATTAGTCACAGGGAAATCATCAGAGCATCTCGTATATAGTAAAGGGGAAAGAAATGTCCCTCCTCGCGCCAATTTAAAAGCATATTTTTGCAGGAAGATACCGGATACTAAGAACACCCGCAGCTTTTGCTGGGGATGAGGGAAGGGAACACACAAATTATCTCCTAGAGAACTGCGAAAAACCAAACTTCAAATTTTGGTGTGTGAGGAGGAGCTTGTTGACTAAAGCATGCAATTGATTGGATTGATTATTCAAACAACCGAGTATTCATCCGCCATGTGGGCGTTGCTAATTTTTGCGAAAAATTTTAAGTTTTATGTATACAAATAAAAAAATTCTATTGTAGATAAAATAAAAATAAAAAATTTGTTGGCACTTATATATATTAAGTCTGTTTTTAAAATTTCTAAATTTTTTACCTTTTTTAAGTTATTAATGTTTAAAGCATATTATCAAACTACTGATCCAATTTAAAAATAGCTAAAAAAATTTTAAAAATAAATTTCAAAACAAAATAAATAATTATTTTGGGGCATTAGGAAAACCTACAAAATGTGAAGGTCTAGCTATAATAGAACTTGAGAAATATGCTTTTAAATTTCTCCATAGACTTAACATTAGAGCTCGTTTTCAATATGGCGCGGAAGGAGTCCCCTTAAACACAAGAATTAATGTGTTTTCAATAATATTAAATACAGTATATTTAAATGCAGAATATGTTCTTCTGTGTATTTTATCTAAATAAACTTAAAGATATATTTAAATATAAAAAAATAAGATTTTGAATCTCAATTTATTTCCTTCTCATAAAAAAATCCATGCTTAGTATTAATACAAATTATAACCCATCTCAGATTTTTAAATGCTTTGTGAAACATTTGACTTATTTCCTAGAATAGAACATTTTTTATACTTGTTAAAATAAGTTCTATCTTTTGAATCCCACAGATATCTCCGATCTTTATAATTTCATAAAATTAATAAATTTTATAAAATTTATAAAATTATTTTATAAAATTATTTTCTTTATTTTATTACCATTAATAAATAATTTAATTTTTAATAAATATTTTTAAAAAAAAGGTAATATTGAATATTAAAAAATTAATTTAATGATCTCTGCGAAAAATTTTCATGAATTAGCCTTCATCATAAAAATATTGATAAAAGTTAATCGCAAACATTATTTCGAAGGGAGAAAAAAAGAAAAAAACAAAAGAAAAAGGTAAATAATTTGCTTTCTCGCCGGTGCCCTGCCGGATATTTCTAACTTTCTGGAAAACTTAAAAGTTCTCCTATTTTGTTATTTTTTCTGACGTCACTTGTTCGCCGGAGTTTTGCCGCCGTCAGTTTTCCGGCGAATTCTTCCAGGTTAGCCTCCTGCCTAAAGTATACGACTTCTCATGAAGTATAGAAGATCTTGATAATTGTTATCTATTTTTCATCTACTTCTAATGAACAAAATTATGTTGTGCTCTGATGTTACAAAAGTTAATTAATCTTAAACGAATAAAATAAAAACTTTGGTGTCAGTTATTTTATAGTAAATATAAAAAGTTCGAAAATTTCTAAACTTAAAAATGTGAATTGATAAAGCTACATATATATATATATATATATATATATATATATATATATATATATATATATATATATATGTATGTAGCTTTATCAATATATAATAGCTTTATATATATATATATATATATATATATATATATATATATATATGCATCTTATTTTTTTATATTACGATATAGTAACCACTCGTGTAATAAAATGTTTTATTTATATGACTGTGGTAAATCAAGTGAATCATATTTTCAAACATAATTATCCTTCTTATGAAGAAGACATACGTCTATTTTCCCCATCTATGATCAGGCATTCACTCTATTTTATATATCTTTTTCATCCTTTTGCTAATCTTTAACAGAAGTTCAATAAATGTCTATAATTCATTCTCAATTTCCATTGTAATTTGTCATCGTTATCCAACAGAAATTGAGAATACTCTTAGAAAGAAATTTTTTCACATTAAAGTAAATTATTGGATGGAATAATTTTTGATAACTGTATAACTTTGTCTCCCAATGATCTGTATCTGAATCTACTACTTCCTATATACTAATTTCAAACCTACTTAGTAATTCTTACACAGATTAATTTTAACTGATGATACAACAATTATGATCCCACACAAGTGACAGAATTTAGTCAGCAATACTTAACCATAAAGATTCTTATGTCAATCCTTCAGCCCTGATTAACAGATGGAAAATTTAAATCAACATGTATAAATGAATATCAGTCCTATTCTTAATAAATTGGAAAAGAACTTAGGAATTTATTTAAAAAAGGTTAACAATCCATGGTAAAATAAAGTTAAATATTTGAGCGATTATTGCTATAATTATTATTTTTAAGACATGTAAAAGAAGCAGTTATAAAATCAAAGTAAACTCAGACTCAGATTTATTCCTTATCTGCAAAAATTTTAACTTGATTATAGATATTAAATTTTTTTTTTGTAAATCAGTAATTCGTCCCATTGCTTGTATATTCATTAGCTAAGTATACACACACACATATGCAAGCTGCAACCCTTGAAAATGATAAGTATGATAAATGACATTTCCACAATACTATTGGAATAAGAATATATTCAATGAATTTAACATAGAAACCTTTTCTGAACATATAGTAAAACTAGCAAATAAATTTTACCTCAATCTCACAGATATTTCCAATTCTTTAATTCAAAATCATCGCAGCAATATTAATGACTCTCATATATGAGAGAAATGAGCAGAAAAAAGACCAAATTTATTCTTCATTATCTTCTATACATTTGAACTTGACAATAAACTCCTTAAACATTTCTCTGTCAAAAGGAGTTTCAGTAAGTCTCCTCTTATCTTTACCAAGGATCGGCTCCCTGAGGATTTCTTTGGACTAGTGCAGAATCTTCATAATTAATAGCGAACTTTGAATAGTTTAAAGCGTGGGATAATAGCAAGTAAACAAAGCAATGACTTTATACCAATTAGTCATTCAAAAAATTAAATTTTGTTTCTTGATAATCATTCATAAGAAAAAAATTATATGTAGATGAATGATATTTTATGATATTAGATAACATATATAATCTAAAGAGTTTAAGTCATAACGCCTAAATAAGAGTAAAAAATTATTAATAAAAATGAAACTCAATAAAATAATGCATAAAGCATTCATAATTTGATTAATTATTTTATGTTGGCAAATTCATAAAAATTATTTCTGTCTAAATGCTAAAATAAAACATAATTTCTTTGCAAATAAAATTGTATGTGCTATTTTTACCATATAGTATCATAGTAACTATTAGAGTCTAATAATTACTAAGCTCAAAATTTCTTCTTTTAATTTCGTTAAAAATGAGAATTTCTCTTGGTCTTTAAATTGTGGTCTTAAATATAATTATAAGAATTGGATAAGTTAATATTGGGTTAATATTGGCATGCATTGGTGGCCAGTTTTGGTCTAAATGGCTGATCTACAATTTGTAAAATAGGACCAAAATTAGCTGCTTATATTGGACCAAGCTTGGCGGCTAATACCAAGGACAGGTACAGGCTTGGCATTTCATACTGATTCAACAATATGGAATGAAAAGCTTTAAAACTACAAAAAGCTTAAAAAAAATTTATTGGTTTGTTTTTATTTTGTGTAGTTTTTATATTGATAGAAGACATTAATTTGAGTTGTCAAACTGAAATCAAGCTATTTTTATTGACACAGAAAGCATTATTATTAAAATCTGTATTATTGTATGCATATTACACCATAAAATAATTACGATAGTTAAAATTTACTATTGAGCATTTAGTATTGAAAAGTTACTATAAGCGATAATTTTGCTATTCTTTCATGATACAATTAATTTTAAGGTAAGATATATACACTCAATTACAGTTGATACTTGCAAAAGTTATTGGAGCCATGGTAGCCTAGTGGTTAGAGCATCGGCCTCCCGTCCGGAAAGGCGGGGCTCGATACCAATGTCACCAAAGACCCACCGAGTACATGCGATATACGTGCTCGTTAAATCTGTGGAATCGAAAGTCCTGTGGTCGGTCGTTGAGCAGTTTACCATGGGTACAATAGTCTGGAGAAAATTTCCTCTCCCTTGAGATCAATGTCAAAATTGAGGGAGTGGATCATCTGGTGGTGCCCTCTATCGGAGGATTTGTAGAGCAAAGACGTACTTTAACCTTCGTGGTGCTCTGATTAAACGAAAGACGCACCCTACTGACTTAAATTCGCATTAGCCAAGGCATAGCGAGCTTGGTTAATCCAAGTGTCATAAGTAACAACAACAAAAGTTATTGTGCATATTGTAAATTATATTATGTTAATCAGGATTGAATTGTACTACCAAGAATTGCTTGAATGCCTTTGTAATCCTCTATTATAGACTATTCTTAATAAAGGCACAAAAACTTAGGCTTTCTTGATGAATAATAAAAATCACAGTTTGTCAGAGAGAAATACCAGTTGACATCTATACCAAAATTAAGCAAAATAATACCTCCGGATATTAAAATATTCTAATTAATATGGAATTTTTTTCGAACCTGGAATTGTTATTACTAATATTTTAATTTGACGAGTTTAGTTTTAAACTAAAAGTATATGACCCGAACACAGTAAAATTGAAATCTCGTAATAGTGAATCACAGTCAAGTGACAAACATGATAAATAAGTTACCTTTCTTCCCTCTGTTACACCACAAAAAAGAGGGGCCATAAGCATTAAGGAAATTTTTGATGAGTATAAGCTCTCTTCGCACAATAGTCTTCAATTCAGTTTGATATTGAAATAACCACTATCCGCATAATATAACATAGCTTTTTCCCACAAGGCTATCGTGGACTTTCTGATTGTCCAGGTTTTGAGCAACTAGTTAGCCAGATAAATTATTTTCCACAGAAATTAATACATTCGTTTTACTAAAAAATCTTACTTGAAAATTTTTCTTTGTGAGCCAATAGAGAAAGTTGGCCTCAGTGTAATTATTCAAAACACAAATATATATAATCAAAATATTGCGTTAAAGTCATATCAGACATCAAGGTAATCAGCAGGTAGCAATCATTTTTTAGTTACATACTGCTTAAAAATTCATAAAAGTTACTAAATTAAATTAAAACGTTGATTTTTCAACCCTTATTTTTCGGTTTCAGTGGCATATATTACTTTGATAAACTAAAATGCAATATATTTTTATGTGCAACAAATGATTGATAACAATCAGGGCTTCCTGTTAGATTTAGAATATGCTTTAATTTAAGTAATTATTGTAAATAAGTAATGTCAAGACTGCAGTTGAATCAGTAAGTACAGTACTTACTCTTCAATATTACCTTTTTGAATTAGTTTATTAAATACAAGTCTACTTACTATCAAATAATAAATGATATAAATGACTTTAAATAGTCTCAACTATAGGGATGGGACTTTATTACTCTTTTTGTAACTGGTTAGTACTGATAACAATTACTTTTAAAATACTTGGTATCTTACCAGTTACATTTTATACCTGTTATATTTTGTTTTGCACTGCCATCTATCAAACTGAAAAATAATGACAAAGTTTCAATAAGTTTTATAAATAATATTTAATAAATATTTAATAATTAATTATAAATAAATATAATTAAAATTATAATATTTTATACACTTCCATAACATTAATTAATAAAAGTAAGGTTAATTTAAATCTCTCACTATCTTCTTATTTTTGTTTTACAATAGAAACTCATTTTGTTCCCATTTCATTTTATTTTTCCTACCAGCCTATTTACATCAATCTTCGAAATCATCCATAATTATCGATATATCGATGATATTGGCCTTTTCGGTTACTGTACTCCATGGAGGAAGGAACATAAGTGGAGCCGCCCTATTGGTTAGCGCTTGACGTATGTGCCATATCCCCTCTGTCTTCCAAAACATTACATTAAAACCTGTTGTTTACTATTAAGCCTCTTGTTGAATTGAAATATTTGAAAGAAAATATACTTATTTAAACTTCATTGTTTAAGCACCCATCAACTGATGAGAGTTGTTGAAACTATCACTCATGGATTCCAGTTGAAAAAAGAACTGGAGCAGTTTCCCTTGATATTGCCAAGGCTTTGAGAGTTTGAGATTTGACAGAGTTTGGATTGGCGGACTAGTATTCAAACTCATCACTATTGGTCTCTCTGACCCACTCATTAGATTAATTATCTCATACCTTTTGGGATGGAAGTTCCAAGTTTACATAGGTAAAACACATTCAACACTTAGGCCAATACTAGCAGGAGTACCACAGGGCTCCAAGCTTGGGCCCAGATTATTTCTTATTCATGTGAACGATATACCCAAATCACGACACACAACACTGCATCTATTTGCTGATGATACACTTATCCTAGCACAATGCAGGAAACCATCTACTATTTCTACTGCACTAAACACACACTTACAGGTAGCACATACAACACAATTTCGTCCAGTAGACGTCGATATGACATTATCAGCGGGATGTACTCTAATACAGAAGACGTCTCTTTTTGGTCCAGTTTAGATCCATAGCACGTCAAATATCCACCCATTTTACGTCCACGAGACGTTGGCAGTGGATGGTTCATAGACAAAATTTGGATGTATTCATACGCACTGCTCTATACTAGGTAGTTTTATGTATGTATTCTGGATGTGCGAAGATTTTGAAATAATCCCTCATCTATCTTAGTGGCTCATATATTTTTGTCCCCTAGACAAAGAGAAAATTGTTTTTAATTAGCTTGTTACTTATGAAATTGCTTTAGCATCACATTTTTCTTAATTTTCAGTCAAATATCCTAGATTTTTCAGATGTACTGTTCAAGTTTAGTTAATGTAATAAAATTCTCACAATTGATAAATTAGCATTATTTTTATGCTCATTATTTTATAGTTAACCTTTTGAAAATTTAGTTTCTTATTGTTCAAAATAAAACAATTCTTTTTTCTTTGGGAAAGTTAAAATTGCTTCTAAAAAGTTACCAGTGAATACATAAATATATGAATTACTATTATAACTAGAAAGTAACAATAAAATAGTCAAAGATATTTTCATTTGTAGATTGTAAATTTTTTTCAATTTTAATATCAGGCAAATTATTGTTCATAATTTATTTTTTTAATTAATTTTGTAGTAAGAGAAATTTATAAGAATTATTTTAATTTCTCAGCCTAATATTTCAAATAATTAGATATAATTTCAACAATGCCTTTTTTGTAAAAGATAAAAGAGAAACTTTTATTTAACTAAAATTTTCCACTCAATTGAATATTCGAAATTATTATGACAAAAAATTCTGAAAATTACTTATTTCATTGTTTAAAAGCTGAATTATTTTTCTTGTAAAAGTTAAAATTTGTTTATTAAAACATTCCAGCAAGAGAGTGTAAATCTTAATTCAAGAAAAATATAACAAGCTAATATAATTTATTTTTAATCACACAATTTTTATTCTAATTGTTTACATTATACAGAAATTTTAATTAACTGAAATGTTTGATTCTTTCATTGTTAAATCTTGCTTTTGCATGACGTTACCAGTTCATTATAGCAGTTTCCATTTCACCCATCAGTTGTCTTTGAATACTGTGGAGTTCACCCCACAGCATCTGAAAATAAAGTACATTTAAAATAATTAACAATAACGATTAACATTTTCAGATCAATAACCTCAGACAAAATAATAGTAAAAATACAGAAGAAAATTTTCACCAATATTTAATTTATTTCTTATCAATCTGATTAATACATAAAATTGATTGGATATAAATCTCATTAGTAAAAAACAGCGTAAATTAATCAGGAAAATATCAAAAATTTCCTTCACTAATTTAAGACATTAAGTAACTTTATAATGACATTGTTAGAAATATATATATTTTAATTCAGTAAATGTTTTAAATATCTATTTAGCAACTCAATTTCTGAGAAATATCAGCTTTGTAAATATGGTAACCTTTGTGTTTGATTAAATAATTAAAATTACAAAATGTTGAAAATATGTTACAAAAACCTTCAAGTTATCAGATAGAATTGAACATTACTTTTATAATGAAAACAGTGCTTAAGTAATCAAACAGAGAATTGAATTTATATATTAGCACTTACATAAATATATTTCATTAAAATTTTTTTATGAGAAGGGTATTTTTTCATCATTTCTACAAAAGGAAACCTTCAATGACATGCTTATTGAAACATTGCACTTAACAAAAATTAACTATTTCATATTTAGTCCATTAAAGGATTTCTTACCCCTAGCACAAAAATAACTAAACTCAGGTGCAAGTTCATTGGTCATCAATTTTTTAATGAAGCTTATGGTGCAATTCCCGGAAGAAGATAAACTTAAAAATTGGCACTGAAACAAAACAAATAAAAATATTTTATTAAAAACATTTGATAATTTAAATTTGAAATTACTGTATTAATTTTGGCAACATCTATACATTATATAGTCATAATAATAATTATTATTTACAGCATAAAATTCACATAAGTTTAAGAAAAATAAATCTAATATATTCCTACATTTAATAAAGCATTTATATATATATAAAAAATAACTATTTAAACAATACAAAATCAAATGAATTATAGTATAGTAACAGCCCCATATGACACAATTTCGTCCAGTAGACGTCGATATGACATCAGGTGGATTTACTTTAATGCAGTAGACGCCTCATTTTGGTCCAGTTAAGATCCATAGAACGTTAAATATCATAATACCAATTTTAGAAATGTTTATCTTTTTAATTACATATATGCTAAACCTAAGGGACTATAAAATTCCTGGGAAAAATATACTACTTAATCTTTAACCCTTTGGAATTGATTAAATAACTGAAATTACAAGATGTTTAAAATTTGTAATGAATCTTCAAATTAGCATAACAAGAGTTAGATTAATAGGTAAAATTTAACATTAAAAGAACAGAACTTAAATAATCAAATATCGAATTGAATTTATATATTAGAGCTCAATATAAACAGGAATGTTATTTACTACGGAATGTATTAAATGTTTTGATTAAACATTTTTATCATTTTTACAATAGTAAACTCTTAATAAAATTTAATACATGAAATGCTTATTTACAATTTGCACTCAGTAGAAACAAATTGCCATGTTTTCAATCCTTTAAAGGATTTATTTTCTCTTGCTCTACATTAGTTCCAAATAAGCATAAATAATACAGAAAAATTAATTTTTTTTTTAATTTGCTTATTTTAAATTTAATCTTATTCTCAGGTATATAAATTTGTTATTCTCATTTAACTGAAAAGAAAAACAAAATTTAAAATTTATAAATGAGATATCTCTTAAAATACAATTCAACTTTATCAATCAAAATAATAAAGCATAACACAATAAAAAAATCTAAAATCTTATAAATATAAAAAGCTAACTATTTATAAAACAAATTATTTTTTCAATTTATTTGAAACTAGGTTCAGCCCATCATAAGCAATTTTTAATGCATCCATACAGAGCAAAATATGAAACACTATAGAAAAAATGAATTTCCAATCAACATTTAATAAATGATATTTACTGTGATCAAATGTGTACATCTTTTTTAATAATATTCAACTTAGATTAATAAAGAAGACAGATATTTAATAGAATTAAAAATCAGGTTATTGTGTGAAACGTAGATGCCATTCACTTTATTTTTACCAGTACAGTCTTTGAAATCTGTAGAAAAGTGAATTACTAAAAAATAACTTTAAAGGAATACAATTAAAAATAGAAGAATATTGATGTTTCTGTTTAAATCTAAAGCAGAGCATTCTTTATTAAATCAAATTAATCAACAGAATTTGAATGGAAATACACATATAATATTCATTCCAGAAACTTAGTTCGTTGTTCTGTTTACGCAATCATTTTGTTTTTAATTTCACATAGAGCATGCTTCTTAACTTCCTTTCAGGATATACACATACAAGCAAATGGTTTGAATTTCAGAAATTTCAGTTAGTTACTAATATAAATTTTTACAATAAACTAAATTTTTCTCATGCAAAAAGGTTTTAACTATATTGATTTAAAAATAACTTTAGTGGAAATGAAATCAATGTATTAAGAATATCATTTGCTTTTATAATTTATGATTTTTTTTCCTGAAAAAATGAGCATTTTTATATTAATTTACTTTATATATATAAAGTGTAATTAAAAAATAATTTATTTTGAAAATATTGTGATCAGATGGTTTTTGTAAGAGTATTAAACAAAATAATATAAAATAAGAACATAAAAAAAATATACAGCATTACAAGCATTATGGAAGTAGGAAATTTTGTTACCAAATTAAGTGTACAGAAAATCTTATAAAAAATCACATTCTAAATGCTAAATCACTGAAGATGTAAACAATTTATACTAAATCATTTTACATAATATTAAACATCATTTTTCATTGAAATAAAAAAATTTTTACTTCAAATTCTAGAACCTTTATAGACAACAAATTTAAATTTTCCAGAGGATTCTCCAGGAAAGTAAGAATTATAATTTCTGGTTTAGGAGATAAACAAATCTTCCATTTAACTACAAAATACGAAATTTAGTTTTCAAGTATGCATTTTAATAGCTCTTCATTTGAAATATTAGTCCCGCATACATTAAAATAATTGGGTGATATAATTTTTTCTAGCTAAGTAGCAAAATCTTGAATTATTGATTTAAAATTTGTTATTCAATAATAAAAAAAACACTCAGATTTTTTAATTCAACAGTAAAAAGTATTTTAATTAAACATTTAAATCTTTGAATCAAATCCTAATATTGATTAATATTTATCTTGTTGAAAAATCAAGATATAAATACATAAGTCTTTGTATGACAAAATAAAAATAAATTTAAGTAATTTTGGAGAGAAAAATGGTTTTTATTAAAGAAAGTTACTTTGTGGTATTTTCTCCCTGCAATTTTCATTCTAATCGCAATGTTTGCATTTTTTCAGCCAAAAAAAAATTTTAAAATTTAATGACATAAAAAATTATTACATTCTACTATCAAGCACAATTTATATATAAAAGCAATATTTATCTTTTAACGTTAATTTAAAATAGTTACAAATATAATTTTTTAAAGTAAAAATACACTTAAACATGGTTGGTTTTCTACACTTAGATAACACTACTCAATTTTTAAACCTTATTTCTATTATGACTTCTTTGGAATAAAAATAAGTTATTTAAAAAGTCTAAAATATGAATCGATAAAAGAAAAGCAATTATTTTTTAACTTACTTCGTTAAACACTTCTTAACGTAGCAATAAACGACTGTAGACTGTGAGGCAAACGATAATTTAAAATTATGGAAGCAATAAACAAAAATAATTACAATTGCAGTTTATTACCTACTTTTAATACATGTCACGCTAACATCCATCATGAATGTCTTAAGTACATCCACCATGGACGTCCAAATTACATCTATCATGGACATATAAATATTACAAATCCAAATGTTAATACTCATCTTACGTGGATGTCAATCCGACGTTCATATGTAGTCGACAGAAGACCATCCAGTTCACACCTATCCATGGACATCTTTATGACATCAAAAGGTATCCAGGACGTCTTTTGGACTCTATGGATCTTTAAAAGACGTCTAATAGACGTGTGTGGTTGTACGCGACTTGAGCTCTATGGTGAAGAAATAGAAAATCCTAGTTAATGAAAGCAAAAGCATTGCAATCATATTTACCAGAAAAAGAGCAATAACTTGTCAAAGAATTAAAATTAATGAAACAACACTCCCATGGTCCCCAATGAAAATATCTAGGAGTCACATTTGACAGAAAACTAAATTGGAATATTCATATCCAAAATATTATAAAAACAAATTCAAACAAACTTCTGCTGCATTATACCCCCTCTTAAAATACAACTCAGAGCTGTCAATTGAAAATAAAGTGCTCATTTATAAAGCATACCTCAGACCACTTCTCTCCTATGCCTGCCCCATCTGGGGTTATAAACATGACAGTTAAGATCAAAAATTAGAAATTCTCCAAAATAAAATAATTAGACAGGCAGTCAAAGCACCTTGGTATTTCGAAACAAAAAAATAAGAGAAGAACTTAAACTTCCAACAGTAAGAGAATATTTTGCCAAAATCATGTACAACATGTACAAAAATCTAAATAAAACAGAAAATACATCAATCACTAATCTTCCGTCCTATAATGACCTCAGCACTCATAATCGGCACCGTCCCCGCTCACTACTTCGCTTCTGTCCAAAGTTTCCTCACCAGCCACCATGATCCTTACACATAAGCAATACGTCCTTGTTAATACTAACAGCTAACCTTTTTCCATTCTTATTCGCTAACATAAATAAAAAATAAACAAATAAACAATAAATAAATAATTAAATAAAAATTAATAAACAAATAAAATTACATATCAAAAAAAGTTTAATAAAAAATAAAGATTATAAGTGTTTTAAGTCTTTGTATTCGTGTATTCTCATGTTTTTCTACTAATTCTAACTATCACTGATACTGTTTTTTGCAGATTAGTTAAGGACATTCCTATGTTAATCCAACTAACTTGTTTTCTAAATATTGCTTATGAGTTATAACACAAATTAATTTTTATCCAAAAAATCCAAATTTAATTACAAATTTTTTAATTACTCTGCATCAAATATTAGCTTTTCTCAAGAAAACTCAACTAAGCCCCGCCAACTTAAAAATTCTACTTGTTATGCCAATCAGATCACGATACAGCTTCCTAGTTTCATTTTAGATAGCCAATGAGGGTTGAGGTTCACTAGAACCAGGTACCTCAGAAAATTGCCAGCAGGCAACCACTTCTCATTGTTTAAACAGAAACTATTTTAAAGAATGTTTATTGAATAATCATTATAAAAGATTAATCCGTAAAAAAATTCATCCTAAAAAAATTAATTTATAGGAGATTAATTTTATAAGTTTAGGGATACATTTAATTATTTTGCTAGTGAATACATTCCAATTTTTTAAAACAAGATACTGAGTTTTCAACATTACATTAATATTAAAATATCATACTTCTTGAGTATACAGGGTGATTCAAAACAACGTGGACAAACTTACATGATAGATCAGTCATACAACAAGGATCAAAAATCACATATGAACAGCGGGTCGCAACTGCGATCCGGAGCCGCTACAGGGCATCTAAAAAATACATAACACAAAGAGAAGAAACGAAATCTTTATTGTTAATGACTCACTCACATGCAACTAATGTCGAGCTTACAGGAAATGCTCAAAGTTTCTTCCAGATGCATCGAGACACGCCTGGCATCTACGTTGCATGGAACAGCGCACCTTCTCAAAAATACCAGGTGTATCTCGAACACATCCTGCTGCCTCAACAATCCTTCCTACCAAGTCCTCCGGCGTTGCAACAGGTGTTTCATAGACAAGGCCTTTTAAAAATCCCCATAAGAAAAAATCCAAGGGAGACAGATCTGGTGATCCTGGTGGCCATGAGATCGGTCCACCGCGACCAATCCAGCCGCCAGGAAAAGTAGCCTGCAGATGTGCTATGACGGCTGTGCTGAAATGTGCAGGAGCTCCGTCGTGTTGAAATCGAATGCGTCGACGAATAGGCATCGGAACATCATTCAGCATTTCTGGTAGAACCTCTTGCAAGAATGTTAGATAAATGGAGCCGGTAAGTCTTTCTGGGAGAATGTACGGACCGAGTAAACAGTCTCCTACAATGCCACCCCACACGTTAATGGAACATTTTCGTTGTGCGCCATGCGGACGTATGGCATGGGGGTTTACATCCGCCCACGTATGGAGGTTGTGAAAGTTCATCACACCCTCTAATGAGAAGGCAGCCTCATCAGTGAAGAGAACACTTGCTGCGAAGTTTCGGTCTGCATCATTTTCGTGCAAAAACCACCGCGCAAAATCCATACGTTTGCTGTAGTCTCCCAGATCCAGTACCTGGACGCGTTGTAAATGATAAGGATGTAGTCCTTCGTCATGTGCAATGCGCCAGACGGTAGATTGGGGGATATGGGTCACTCGGGATACAACTCGTGTACTTGTTGAAGGATTACGCTCCAGTTCTTGGACAACCCTTTCTTCAGCATCAACCGTCCGAGTTGTTCGTTGGCGACCAGTATCCAGCTTGTGCACGTCGAACGAGCCGGTTTCACACAATCGTCGATGCAGAGTGGCAAAGAATGAGCGGCTAGGCAACTGTCTACCAGGATATTTCGCATCATACATTCGCAAGGCTTCTCGTCCATTACATTTGGCCATGCCGTAAATTAAGTGCATGTCAGCCATTTCGCGGTGTGTGTAAGTAGCCATAATACACCCAACGCATCCACGGCTCGAATGAAGACAATCTCCGTTTGCTCAAGTCGTGTTTGTTTAGTACGCCCTCTCGTGACTCTAGCGCGCTCTACAGGCGTTTGCGACCCACGGTTCATATGCGATTTTTGATCCTTGTTGTATGACTGATCTACCATGTAAGTTTGTCCACGTTGTTTTGAATCACCCTGTATAAGATAAATTGAGCATATAAAAAATAAGATAAATTGAGTATTATTCTTGAGTATATAAGATTTATATAAGATAAAAATATATTTTTATCTTATATAAATCTTATTTAATATAATAAATCAAGATTTATTGAAATTCAATAATTGATAAAAAAAATATATTTTATTTAGTTTCTAGGTTTCTTACAGTTGACTTTATATTACAATTTTTTTTAACTTTACATTACTCAACGAAATTCACTTACAAATTATTGATAAACTTTTTTTTCTAATATTAGACTAAAAATACACCAAAGGAAAATTACTTTTACTATATAGATATAAATAAATTTACATACAGAAGCATAATTCTTTCTTATAAAGGGAAAAATTATAACCAAATAGCTGAATATTGCATGCATGGATATAATCACAGGGAATAACATGGGTATTAAACTTTACCACTGAATATCAATGAGGAAAAGAAAAATCGACATTTTTCTTGATTATAAATATAATAATATGATATTTAGTTTAATTCATAATTTTCAAGTGCTTAGCTCAAAGTCAATAAGGTTAATAACGCCTAAAAATTCTTTATTGAAATACGTAATATTAATAATTAGCAAAAATACAAAATGAACACTTAACTATCAATAAAAATATCTTTTTTAAAAATAGTAAGTTATTTAGATCACTTTTATTTCGGTGTGTGCAATTTAAATAAAAATAATGCTTGCCTATACTGTGTCCTCAATAAGAAAATACTGTTTCTCTTGAAAGACAGAGTGGGCGTGGTATTGTCTGCTAGCTACTTCACCAGCACTCAAGATATTTCGCGGTTAGAACTACTTCTTTTATATTCCTTCTTCCATGCTGTATTCGTTCTGTCATTGACTTTTCTGAACCTGAAACGGGTACTCCAAATTCATACGTTTGTATAGATATATCGATGACATTATTACTTCTAGGTGCTTTCCGAGCGCTCTCATATGCTCTTTTCTATCTGAAAAACTTCAAAATTATCCGTCTGAATAGATGAGATTGTTACTTGTTGTTTAGAAATAATCGTTATTTAATGGAACTACTAATTTTCTTTCCAGTTTATACAGTTTCCCAATACCATAACTGCTGAAATCATTCCGGTGTTGGTAACTTCTCAAGTCGTTACAGTATTGTGGAATGTTTCTATGTTGCGCTTTTTAGGAACTTCCGAAATTTTAAAAAAGTTATAGTTGTTTCAGAACTCCTTAAAGAGGTTATCGTTACTTTCTAACATGGAGTTTTCGAGATTCTCGGGAACATATTATGACAAGCTCTTGCTTGCACCGCTGCGTTGTTTAGCATTTAATGAATATGTCCGCTTTGGCTCCCTTAATTATTGAAAAGCAGAAAGCGGCTGTGTGAATAAACAGATTTCACAATAAAAACTTGAAAGAATTTGTGAGAATGGAGATTTTTAAAGATGAATTTTATGACAATATTGTGGGGATATTTTATATTTAGCCTTTTATTAAATTTTATTACTTTTCTATAAATTTTAGAGAATTTTTTATTAAGCTGAAATATTTTTTACCAACTCGAATTTATACTCAAAAATCAAAGCAAGCGTAAAATATTTTAATATTAATGACAAATTTTTAGAGAAAAATATTGATTTTCAAATTAAAAATAATTAAGTGAATCTTACATACTTTTTGTTCAAATTTGAAATGCACTTTAAAATTTTATAGAATCTAAGAATATATTTTTGTCATTATTGTTTCTATTATTTATTGAAAAGCATTATCATAATTATATTAAAATAATAATTAATTTAAATAAAATAACATTATAAGTTATTATATAATTCAGTATTTTATAATAATTTTTTAATGTAATTGTTTTACAGTCCCAAAAATGTATTTGATGTATTCCAATAAATTAATTGCATTATGTTTCGCGAAAAATGCCATTTATAATATTTGTGTTGATAGAAAAATTATTATTGTTCTACCTTTTATCATATGTATCACTAAATGGTTTGTTAAGTAATTAGCCTAATTATAAAGAAAATGTTGCAATGTATAATTTTTTAACTAATTAAAGAAAATTTGTAACTATTGTTGTATTTATTATCTTTTAATAAAAATTACAGTAACATGAATATCTTACGTATTGTAGCAGCAAAATCTGAATTTCCATAATTTATTTTTAAGTAATGTTCTATATTTTATAATTATGATACAAAAATAATTGTTCATAAAATGACTTATCTTGTAGTTTTATTCCTATCTAATTTCAATACAAGTCTTTAAATTTAAATGATTCTACTGTGTGATAGCATTTTTAATATTAAGTTTTATATAACTGTAAAATAAGTTATCGGTTACATAATTCTATAAGGTTGTATTATACACAATTATATTGTTGAAAATAAAATAAAAAACTAAGTTCTAGGTGCATCTCCAAATTGCTGTGAAGCCAAATAAATGGAACCAATATTTCTTTTCCAATAATATTCTGTAAGTACATTTATTAGAAATTTATATATGAATAAATAAATATCGATAAATACTTATACAGCTAATTTATCAATACTACTTTACGTATAACAATAACGCCGGATTTCGGGCTTTGGAGTAGTTTCATGGTTAACAATATACAAAACAACTGCAAGTAAAAAAATAAAATATCATATATTTAAACGTAAACATATGAAAGATTTTGGTTATAATTTTAAGTTTAAATAAATTAAAAGTCTTATGATAACCAAAATTTGTTATTACAACCCTAGTAGCAGAGGCTCAACGGTATTACATTGGCCATTTACCGGTTTCTTTGGTAACTCACTTTTCACCGAATTTTTTCAGCGGTCCGTGCCCAGTAACTGATACATGAAACGGTCGCTGTATTTCCTACCATATATTGTGCACAACACCGTCGTCGGCTGCTGAAAGAGTGGTCGCTGAACGGTGGCTGTAGCTTTTACCATTTAGATTGAAGGAGAGTAGAATCATGGGCAGACTTAATAGGTCTACGCATGCGTGGAGGCCATATTTGAAATTCGTTGTGTTATTTACCAACTTTTTTGTATGTTTACTTAAGATCTTGAATAATAACATTATTTTTAACAGTATAATTCAGTAAGTACTATCAATTCTTTTAAATAAATAAAAAGTACATATCTTTGAAATGTCTAATTTAATTCTATCACATTATTGTTTGTTACGAAGTTTATTTTTATTTTGCGTTCGTAAAATTTTATCAAAATAAGAATTGCAAATAATAATCTGTTTTAAATAATATGAATTAATTTTGATTAAATTTCACTTTAGTTTGTTCATTGTTTTTGACATTGAATCAATAATATTAATAATCTACGATTATTTTGGTTACGATAATAGTTGATAATCCTACAGAGTAATGTTGATAATTTCTTTTGTATATTTTTGATGTATGCTTTTTTTTAAATTCGATTTCTTTTTTGTTATTAGCATTAATATGTGAAACTTGGCCATGAAGAGGTTAGCATTTTTAAATAAATTTAGTAATATAAAGCTTTATTCCAAAAGAAATTTCTTAAAATCTAATCTAATGTAAAAATCCATCTTAGTGATAAACATCAGGATAGATTATATATTATTATATTAGGATATTCTATAAATTATCGTAAATAACAAATGTCTATAAGTTTTTTCAAAATTTTAATAAAACTTAAAGTTTAATTATTCTTTTACATTTGAAATGTAATCATATTCACATAATAATTAATTTTGATACAATAATTTCCATGATTTAATAATAAAATTAATTTTATCTTTGGCCTATTTGTTGTGGATTGTTGAAATTAGTCATGTTGAAGTCAATTTCCAACATAGGTCAATGTATCGTTTGTGTATTAATGTTATTTGTTGTACTTTAATAAATGAATAACCAAGAATTTTTTATGTATATATTATAATATGTTTATATTTACAAACCAATTTCACTGGAGTATACCATCTGATTTCTTATTACATTTTTTAAATTTATTCAAAATGATTAAAAAAAAACTACCTTCCAATACAAGTATTTTTATGTATGAAAAACTTATGGATAAAATGTAATTTATGTAAAAAAATGGGTTTTCCCCATTATTGTCTGGCTTAGTAACAAAAATACTTTATTGTTTAATTATTTTTAAACGATAGTGTATTTTTGATATGTAAGCAAGAAAATAGCATTAGTACACGAGTAGAATGCAAAATTGCATAGCATAATATCATCGCTGCACTCACTCCCTTTTCATCGAATCTTAAAAAACTCATCGGGCCATATGCCATAAGCTCATCACACCGTGCACTTCAACTGAACGGGTAGAGATACCGCAACCGCTCTCCGGCCGAGGTGACAAATAGTCCACTATTCCATGCACTATTGCCGCACAGGGAACGCTGAGTTTCCATCGTTTCAAGTAGTTAACCCAATCACCATCCGAGAGTTGAATTGCTACTAGGGAAGTATATGAAAAATCAAACTTACCAACAAGGTGACTTTTTGAAAACTTCTTGATAAATTAATAAAAAGGTGGCGATTAAGCTTCAAGAATCGAAGTTTTAAAATGATTGGAATTCAGGAACATTAATATCAATTATTAAGTAAATTCTTAATAAACAACAAAAGCAATTAAACAAGTTAAACAGCTTAGAGAAATAGGTAGCCATATTGGATTTAACTTGATATATTATTTTTTGGCAGAATCTTGACATGCCCAAGATAGGTAGTAACTTTGCTATCTTTATAGGACCAATAATGACTTACCACGGCATACTAGGGAAAACTTGACACCCCCTATTGGTCTAATATTGGATTCATTCCCTACATTGGGGAAAGCTTGACCCCCATGATAGGGCCAACCTTGGTTTATCTTGGCATGCCCAATGTTGAGGAAAACGTGGCGCCAATAATAGGTCCATTATTGGGCTCATCTTGGTATGTTGGGGGAAACCTTGACGCCATTTACTAGTTCATTATTGTGGTTACTTTGGCAAAATTGCCAGTATTCGGCCAAGCTATTTTGCTACTTGGGTTAATGTAACGGGAGTAATATTTATAAGAAAAAATTATACAAACAGATTATAAAATAAATCTGATTTGTTCAGAAAGCAACTATTCAAATAAAAAAGTTAATAATATCAGTTTTATATCGCTAAGGAAAGTCCAATATACAGTCGGTCTAAAA
>JAJQOW010001440.1:0-49270 GCA_037975125.1 Latrodectus hesperus | reverse complement strand
ACATTTTACAGGATTAAGTTATAAACATTATCACAAGAAATTCAAAATAGGACAATCTTAGAATTACTTAGGCATACTGGATTCCGGCAAGCAATAACAGAAATTATAAACGAGATATTTATTCAATCTCTACTTCATAACAGTCTACTGGATTAAATATTTGTTAAGTTAACTGTATTATCATTTATTGTTGTTGATTTGTTTGTCCTAATATGTTGAGGTTGTTGATATTGTTACAATAAAGGCTAGCTGCCCGTTTTATCTTCCGTCAGGGATGGGTGTGGGTGGATCGCAGGCTGTGCTGTTGATGATACCCGTACTGTATCCGGGTGTCTTAGTCATTTGTCCAGCCCAGATATTCTTGCTGGCTTTGGATTGGTATCTGGTGTGCCGATTACCGACCACACTGGGTCACAGTGTTCTCCTAGCGGATATCTGTCCGCGGCAGGTCGTCTGATGCCTTATATCCCTTTGGTGGGTTGGCCTTTAAACATCTAACTTTATGTTATTTTCATACATTGTAGATTAATTTGAGAAGTAAATAATATATTATTTATTTTGATTAAATATTACATTACTTTTTATATAAGGACATAAATGGAAAATTAACTTTTATTTTTAAAAAGATACCAATAAATAATTTAAAAAAAGTCTGATATAGAAATGGTTAATTTTAGACATGTGTTATCTTCTTCACAATTCTGGCTTAAAGTTCTCTTCTTTGGAGAAGGAGGGAATGTGTAGAATTTCATGTGTTATCACACTGTATATTTATTATAAAAATATTTCTATCATTATTATCTTTGCGAAAAAAATGCTATATTTCAGTCATTAGTTTTTTAAAAAAGCAGGCAGTGCGCTATACCCTATTTTCATATCTGCTCGAGAAAGTAAACATGAGGACAATATATTAGAATATCAAAAGAAATTTATTTATTTCTAGAAAGTAATATATGTTTTGAACACCACAATTTGGCTAATATTAAAGTGATTAAGTGGAATGAAATTTGTATAAATAACACATTGAATAAATTAACTACTGAACACGCCCATTTTCTGAACTCTCACAAAATGTAAAATAACTATTCTTAGTCTTTAAATTTTTTTTCTGTCACATCAGTGTTATATAGTTTTTATTATTGTTATTATTGGCATAAGAAAAAACAAATCTTGATATTTATCCACAGAAAATTTTCTTTTAATTTCAAAAATTGTGTTTCGATTTCGTAATTTGGGAATTTTTTGCTATTGTGTATGTATAAAACAGCACTTCTCATATATTTTTTCACGTGGAAAAATCATTCGAAATATTTCATCGACTCATGCACTGTAATTTGTATCATATTGCATGCAATTGTTCAAGATGCAGAAAGCCGAACGTTGTACTCTAAACGAAAAATTGCTGCGTTTGAATATGATCGTAATCGACTCGACAATCGAAACCAGCATGAGCTGAGGAGGTGTAAAAAAGGAAACAGTGGACAAAAAATTTTCATTTCCAGATGTAAATGTCGAAAAGTTTCTGTCTGCAATGCAGTAATTGGGGTATATCAAAACCTCCTAGAAAGAAATCCCCAATGCTCATTTCGTGACGTCACGCGTGGGGTGCATTTCGAAACCACTGGAACCGATACAGCGAAAACAGAAGTGGTGGCAAAATTTCAAGAGCTAAATTAACTTCCGATACAACTGTTGTGTGACTGCTTATTAAAAAAATACTTTTGAAAAAAATTCATTCAAAAATATTTTTAAAAATTTTTATATACGAATTAGATTAAGATACTTAATTGTAGGAATTAATGATACAAACTTCTTGATGTTTAACTAATATTTCAAAATAAAAATATGTCATACAAATATTATAATATAGAAACAAAAAACTAACAAAACAAAAATTAATAAGATATCCTGAAACTAAATGTTTTGCAAAAATGTAAATTTCCTGCGTTAAAATTTTTCATGTTGGGTGTGAATACTCTAAAAAATCGCCTAAAAAATTTTGTGTTTTTAATTTTAAAATACTTTATCTTCTGGTAAAAAAAACCTCAGAATTTCCAATAGCTTCTTTTTATATTAAAAATGCCAAAATATTGCATATATAATTTAAAAGGAGGAAATATTGTAAAATATAAATTTCTCAAACAGACACCTTGAAAACAATTTTTATATTTGATGATTGATTATATTTTATTATGAAGATTGTGGAATCAAGAGAAATCTATAAATTATAATATATTTTTATTTCTAAATTTAAAATTCATAATTAATTTGTGGCTTGCAATAAAATGTAAAAAATTAATACTTACAATATCCATACATGAAATTTCATATATCACATATCTTAGAATCACGGTAAATAAATACAACTTAATTGTCTTATGAAAATATGCTTAGAATTCATTATACAGATTTAATTTAAAAAACATCTTCATTTTAATAGAAAACATTTTATGTATTTTAATGCGTGTATTTGATATATTATGATAAATTTACAAAATAATCCAAAGACAGAAAAAATATTTTAATTCTAATAAAAATATAAAATCAAAACAGCAAAGATAACAGAGTATAACAATTTTTTTATTATCCACCCAGTTATACACATGTAACATACTATTAAAAAACTATACAAATTGTGTGTGAGATTTAAGAACTAATATAACTTACATTTAACTATAAAATTTGGAATAATCATTGTTTCAGAATATAATGCACAGTTCCTTATATTCTTGATTATGATATTAGAACATAACTTATAAAAATAGTTAAAAAATAGATGTCAGAGAACAATTAAATTCGATTTTTCTCTATACATATGTAAAGTATTAACAGATTAGTTTATCGAAATTTGTAGTTTTCAACAAATTTGATTTTTGTAATCTGAAATTAATATATATTACATAATGGATATAATTTACAAATTATTTACGAAGTTAAGAAGATTGGTTTTAGTAGAAAAAATGTTACATTTCACTTTTAATTGTATTTAATTTTCTGTTAGATACTTTCTTAAGTTGTAATTTATCTTTTAATTTTTAATTTTCTAATTATCATTTCTACCTTTTGTGTAATTATTTAGTAGTATATTGCTCATAACTTTTATACACGATATTATTAAATTTCTTACTGGTTTACCGCATGCATAAACACCTTCAAAATCGATATTATCCTCCTGAAGTTTTTCTTTTATTAGTAAACAGAGTAAATGATTTTGATAAGAAACTCTTAAAAATTCATTTTCATAAGTATTATTAATACATGTTTGAAAAATTTTGAATATAGTCATACACAGATAACTAGTGTAAAATTGCTTGGCCACAAAAGTCCACCACTATCAAGTGTTGACATGTATCCCTTAATGCTTTTATCAACATCTAAAAATAAGTCTTTATCAACAGTTAATTTATTTTTAGACATAACACAAGATTCAGATGCTTCTCTTGCTACATAACCGGCATTATAAAGTATAACTTTTAAATTGCTATCAACGACTTCAACAATTTCCGATAAAAGAATAACATCTAAAAATATACTGCAGAAAAGATACTTTCTTGTCCTTCATCATCTTTTTATAATTTTCTAAAAATATTATTTCAAAGTTTCCTAATTTTGCTGATTCCAAAGTCATTAAGCTAAGTAGTTTCAATTTCCTTTCAGACTATAAGATTTGTGCAATAGATATGAGATAATTCCCACCACTCATCAATCTATACTGCTCTTAACGGGCTTTAAGGGTGTCAGTTTGGAATTTCCTTAAAAGCACATATTTAACATTTAAGTTATCAAATATGTACTTTGTAATTGATATTGAAGTAAGAGTGGTGTAAAGCAATGGAAAGTAGGTTTCCTTGAAGAGTTTTCCTGTTCGTGAAGTGATGGAACAGTAAGCCATTCCCATTTTTCTAACCACCGAAATCCCTTAAGAAATTATATTCTGAGAGCTGGAACTTATTAGAGGCTCGCAATAAAAATATCTTTTATGCTTTCCTTTCTGAGGAGTTTTAGATTTTACTATTTTCCACCATTTCGAAAACATGTCAATAAAATGAATGGTTCCGAAAATATCTCAACCAATTTGGTCCTTTAATACCTGAAGAGCTGCAATTATTTTTTCATCAAAAAGTTTCAATGCCTGGGCAACATTTTGCCTTTCTAAATGACTTGGATATAAAGACTTTCTTGAGAGGCTTGGAGAAATCTTTACGTCATTTTCACAATCTTCATTGTCTAGAGTCTTTAAATGTAAAATGCTGGCATATGCAGGAGTAGTTGAACAATTGTTTGAGAGAGATGGCATACATGGTATAAAGAATGTTTGATTACTTTCTCTTTTTGATTCTTTCCAGTAGTTTATCATTAAGGTTTGACTTAAAGCTCTCAAAATCCTTTGTCTCATCTTTTTCAGACCACGCCTGGAAATTTTTCTCATCTCTATGTTCTAGATTTCTCATCTCTATGTTTTCTATAGATTTTGGTCTTTCTTCTCGAGATTTTCTTTTAGCAGGAAATTTTACAATCATATAAGATGGTTCCTCTGGAAATATAGATGGATAAACTCCGGTTTTCTCAGAACAGGTTTTATCCTAGGAATAGCAAGCACTGTTCCTTCTGGTCGAGTAGCTTCATTGTTATGCTCCTTTAATTTGTCGTTAAAATGTTTAATGCAGATAACAAAAGAGTCGATTGCCGTAAAATTATCTCTGTAAATCGGCCGTTCCTATTTTTTCTTTGCACCAGAATCTTTGGGAAAGTTGAATACATTACTATATTTTTCTCCTTTATAATTAGATCTACAACCAGGTACGCAACATGTACGGGGCATCTGTAAATAAAATTGCATATTTTATTATAATGCAAATATTTGTTATGGTACATTTCTGTTAATTGTTAGTGTACAATTTTATTTGCCTAAATATCTTATAGGAAATTATTTTACATTTATATTTTTAGCAGTCTGTGTTAAATAAATTGATAATGAAATTATATTAATAATAGATAATACTGATGATAATACTAAACTTAGATAATACTAAACATTACAGAAGAATATCATCACTGCTGTTTCACAGTATTTGATAATCATGTATTCTTACATTAAGTATTTATAAAAACCTGCATAAAACTGAGAATATACAGGCGATAAGTGATAACAGTGATATTAAATTATAAAAAAATATGAAAACAGTTATAAATTTAGATTTATACTCTTAACAGAGAAGCATTAAGTAATCCCATTTTTATAAATATTCAATAGAATGCATTAAATTTCAGTTCTAGCTATTTTAAAAAAACATAATTAAAATCAAATATTTGACTGTATACAACATATCTTTTTCACACCATAATTTTGAGAACATTTTTAAATTAATTTTTATAGATACCATATCTCTAGCGCATAAAAAAGTGAGAACATTGTCTTGAATGAGAAATAGAAAAATTACTAATTGACAATCCTAAAGTTAGCTATGAAGTAATAGACTATTTATAAGGACATTTCCAGCTTTTATAATATAAACGGATAAAATACTTCTATAATTTGAATAATAAATTATAAGTTAGGTTTTTAAAATTTTCTACAAATTACTAAAAATTTTATACATTAACTTCATATATAATTATTTCATTTAAAAGATTTCGCTATTTGTAAAAAAATTGCTACTTCAAAGAATTGAGTTTCAGTTGTAGTATATTAATGGATAAACACAACACTTATTGCATGCAAGATTTTATAATTATATATTGTCGATTCATTCGGAAGTAGTCATTTAATAAATCTATATTGTTTTATCAAATTTCTAATTAATTTCACTAATACAATGTTTAAAATAAAAATTAACTGTATAAAAATAGATTATAATTAGTTACATATAAGAATAGTGCAAATTTAAATGTGTCTCAATAAAAAATTAAATGGTAATTTTAGCATAAGCGAAATCTATAAGTGAAAATTATCTTTTTAAATATATCTTAAACTTTTCAACAGATATGTATATTGAATATGTATGTAGATATGTTTTTATCCAAAATAATACAATAAAATATTATATTGTAAAACAAAATTTGTTAACTTACACTTAAGTATTTCTATCAGCGAAGTCAAATGTCACAAAAATGGTTCTGCTATTTAAATAAAAAGAAGAAAACACAGAATTCTTTCAGACACAGTAGTAACACAATAGCTGAAGATATCAAATATGGCGATGGACGAAAAGCTTAACCCCCGTCTAGTGACGTCACATGCGTAACTCGGAAGTATATTCAGGCTTCCTCTCTATCCAGGAGGCTTTGGGTATATCCTCTCATAAAAATGATGGTGTTTCAGTGAAATTAGAACTTTCTTGTAAGATATGCAGGGGAAAATTTCAATTAACTTTTCCAGCCGAAGAAAACTTGATATAAATAATAAAACATTCGACTGGCTTATTGAGTATGGAAATGATCATTCAACTGTGAAATCATTCACTGAAGTACTGACATGGGCCATAATGGATAAAAGAATCATTTTTTAAACTTTTTTCTAATTTAACTAAAGAAATTAAGAGTTTCGAGCAAAATATTAAGAGGAAGCCACAACGACGTTAGAAAGCACATTTGTAGCTAAATTCAAAATAAATATTAAAGATCCGTTTTATATATTTCGGTGTGGTATGACGTAACTTGAGATCAATATTCTTTCTATGATATTGTAATAATAATTTTTCCCTATCAGGTTTAGTTGTAGATTTTGAAATTATGTCGATGTTCTGTTATGAGTGTAACATTTCATCTTGCATATATTAAGGAAGTCAATGCTAAATTTTACATTGTAAAAGAAGGACACAGACAACTTCCACAAAAAACTTCAACGGATCTTTTGGGAACATGGAAATCATTGCCACTCTCCGCATTTCACAATGATCCCACGGGTATAATGAGCTATATACAACAATTATATGTTATGGTTATTCTAAAAAATTCATTCACCCGAACGAAAAGAAAGTGTAAGGTGATACCCGAGTTGCATAAGAGGAAGTGAATAAACCATATGCTGAAAAGGCTTAGAGCTGCAATTTGAAATGAAACAAAAGACTGAAAGAAATGATTTGGTAGTCTCGCAAAAAATGTAACTTGTGAGAAGAAATTGTTGTGGAATGCCAACACCAAAGCAATAAATGATACTCCGAATACTCAAAAGATGAAAATTTCGAATATTCAAAAGATGAAAAAGATACACCAATGTATCAAGACAAGGTACAAGGAAAATCTCTCTTCCTTGTTCTTTCTCTCTCTCTCTCAGCGAATATTAAAATGTAGATGATTATCTGCACACATGTATTTGGGTAAAATTCCCGAATAATATATTTTTACCTAACAGGACACGTGAATATGAAATCAGCCTAGTAAAAAATCAGTGAATTCAATATTAAAGTTTTCAACATAAAACAAAATACAGAAATGTTATTAAAACATACATTTAAAATTTAAAACTTGCAAAGAAGAAACATGCAGCAACACTTTCACAAAAACAACATCGGAGATCATTAATTTTTTAAATTGCAATAAAAATATATAAAAGATTAAAAGAAAATCAGAAATATCATGCTTATAGTGCAGGAGCTTTTTTTAAAGAAAATAAAATTAGTCTCAGAAAATAAATCTTGTAATAAAAAAAAAAAAAAAAGGGAAAAAGAGAAAATAACAAAAGTTAAAAAAATATGTATATTATAAATATGTTCATCATATAATTTTCCTTCAATAGCTTTTTTAAATGAAAAAAATTAGTAATTATTTTACACTTTCTTACACATACAAATATTGTTGATGTTGAAAATGGCATTATTATATGATTAATTTTATATTAAAACTGCACATGTTTGCTATTTATTGTTTGTTGCTAAAAGAATTTCCTACCAGAATATTCCTCTACTCCTCAAAATTTCGCAGACAGATTGAAAGTTAATTATTAGCAGGATTATGATTATTTATATATAATCTTCAGATATAAACTATAAAAAAATTCATACATTAAATTATACATCACTGTGGCTTTGTAGTCTTTGTTAGTGCTTTTTTATATTTTGTATCTTTTCCGAATATTATTATCAATATATCAAGGAAATAGATTCGTACAAAAATGATTACTAAACATAAGATCTTATATGTTCAATCCAATGCATTTTTAATGCACAAAAATAATTTTCAAAAATAAATAATTCATTTAAATTTTTATACAGGTAAGGACATTATATAATCTTATGACAGCAGAACAAGTGGCATACAGTTTGCCTGCAGTTTAAATGATTTACAATTTTGATGATTGAACAATGATTTTTTTATTGTAATATATACTAAAACTTTAATCAATTTTATATGAAATGATATAAAATTTTTGTAAAGTAAGAATTAATAAGAAAATATCTATCGATAATTTTCACGTAATTATTAAATATTCATTATAATTCAGACATTATTCAAACTACTATTCAAATTATATTTAAATGAAGCTGATATACAGATTTAAAACCTTATCAGTCATAAGATAAATAATGATGTTGTGTATCTATAAAATGAAGCTGATGCTTAAATTATTGCTATTTGACTATAGTTGATTAAGTTTATTCTTCAATCTTCTAATAAGGAAATGAATAATAATTTTTAGTTATTGCTTCAATTTTTAACTGAGAAAGGTAACTGTTTTTGCGATTAGCATGTCTATCAAATTTGCAAATTGTAACGTTTTTTAAAATAATGCTTAAATTACATTGATTTTACTCTAATTTAATCAAATTTGAATTTGAATAGATTTATTTCGCTTAATAACCATATTATTTTGTTATAACATGTGTATATTGAAGTATTATATTTTACATGTAAGATAATTTGCTTGGTACAACATTATAAAACTTAGCAACATTGCTCAAATAGATAACTGATTTTGTTAAGCAAAGATATCGTTTTAGATTAATTTTCAAAGCATTTGTGAACTTTTATTGATGAAATTCTCAATAAAAATATAAAAAACAATAATTCAGCAGAATTATGCAAAAGAATTAATAAAGTAAGTACTTAAAATATTGTTAATGTACTGACAAGACAGGAAACACATTTTGAATTTATTTTTCATACGATAATGTTGATTTTAAATCAATAAAGTGTATTGATATCAGCTTAATTCCCCATAACTCTCTAATTAAATAATGACATAATGAGTTTTACAATGAACATGTTCATTGTAAATTGTCTTTTGAAGCAATTATTTAATTGTTTTCTTTTAATCATATCATAATCTGCTAATTAACGGTGTGCAAATATATGCTAATTTTATGTACATAACATTTAAATATTCATCATTTATTTTTTTAAAACATTATAACGGGTTTTCTGAAATTACTGTAAATTCCTGATACTTCTTAAAACTGTTCGTTGATATTATTAATAGCATTTTCTTTGCAGTACATTTACCATTAAACGATAAACTGAGTTATTTTACACCTTGGGATAAACTGTCAAATATTTATAATTTTAAATAAATATATGAAATAAATTGCTAAGTTGAACCATACTTCTACTAAGAATTTAAAAATTAGGAACACTTGTAGCTTCACATCAGAAAATTTTATTTTAAAAGATTGTGAAATTTTTAATTATTAATTCCATACGTTAAATATAATCTATTAATTAAAAATTTTAAAAAAAGCAAATTTGAGAAAATTATGAAATGGTAAAAAAAATAGTTTTAATAAATGAATATTGTTTATATTATTTTTTCTAAATTAATTAAATGGATTTGTAATATCCCAAGGTTAACTATATATATATATATATATATATATATATATATATATATATATATATATATATATATATATATATATATATATATATATATATATATATATATATATATATCCTTGTAAAAACATTTATTTTTGAAAACCATTGTTGGAGGACAAGGGTGGCGAAGAACCTCATGCAAAAGCTGCTCTTACTGTCTTAGAAATTCAGAAGGAAGTTAAAACAAATTTATTTTTGAAAACCATTGTTGGAGGACAAGGGTGGCGAAGAACCTCATGCAAAAGCTGCTCTTACTGTCTTAGAAATTCAGAAGGAAGTTAAAACAAATTTATTTTTGAAAACCATTGTTGGAGGACAAGGGTGGCGAAGAACCTCATGCAAAAGCTGCTCTTACTGTCTTAGAAATTCAGAAGGAAGTTAAAACAAATTTATTTTTGAAAACCATTGTTTGAGGACAAGGGTGGCGAAGAACCTCATGCAAAAGCTGCTCTTACTGTCTTAGAAATTCAGAAGGAAGTTAAAACAAAATCTTTACTTTCGTCCAAAACAGATCGCAACGGATCAGTCATGCGTAATTCCGATGAATGCGCAGGTCATTGAAGGAATGCAACTGAATTCTCATCTTTACGAAACTATAATTGAACAACTCAACAACGGTGAATCGGAAAATTATCTTGATAAGTGCAATCTTCGGGTGGGAACAGTATCTGCGCTATAGAACGCAATTGGCTTATGAAAATAATAAATTAGTCTGTGCTAATGACTTATCTACATAAAGTGACTAGGGTATCTACTCCAAAGCAAGAATAAAGGCTACAAATCTTTTCAGAACTACCTTCATGATTCTCTCTAAGAAGAAAACAATTTTGTAGAATTTTAATCTCATTTTTGTTACGTAAAATCTCTCTCTCGTGGGGAATTAGAAGAAAGTGAAGTCACCGAACTATGAGATTCCACTGCTTCTCAATCGAAATTTCTTAATGAATTTATGACCATTGCACTACATTGTACTCGCCTTTTCTGTTTTACATCTGTCACAACAGGGTTAGAAATCACAGTTGTGTGGCAATTATTTTATTCATGCAAATTCTTTCGAACTGTTTGGACTGATTTTGGGTTTTGTAGTTAGTCCTATCTTTCAGCAGTCATTATCACCATGTTTTTTCTCCTGCTGGTCAATATCTTTTTAATGTCCATCTGTCCTTTGGTTTTTCTTTTACAGATCTTCGCAGCTGCGTCATGTTCATTTTATGGTGACATCACTTTCTACAAAATGCCTAATAATTCTCTGGACAGCTGTGCCAATGTGGTTACCGATGCACCGAACAGAGAAGTTGACACTATCTGGTGTCTTTGAACTCTGACGGGCGGAAGTAGAGTAGTGGATAGGGCATCGGCTTTCCGTCCGTTAAGGCGGGGTTCGTGTCCTAATGCCGCTAAGTATCCAACGAGTACATGCGATATACATGCTCGTTATATCTGTGGTCGGACGTTGAGCAGTTACCATGTGTGTAATGATCTGAAGAATATTTTCTCCCATTACAGATCAATGTCTAAACCGAGGGAGTCAATTCTCTAACTCTGCCATCTATCGGAGGATTTAAAGCGTAGTCGTACTTTCACCTCTGTAGTACCCTGGTTAAGCGAAAGACGTACTCTACTGACTAAATTCACATAACGACCTTGCTTGTCCAAGTGTCAAAAGTAACAACTCTGATAAATCTCTAATTTTGGGTTCCTTAGAAAAAAATTAAGTGAACAACGATGCATATTACACACACACGAACGCGCACACAATTGAGATTAAAATTAACAATAAAGTACAAAAAATAGTTATTACGTATTCACTTTATCCTTATAGTATCATAATGAAAGTCATTGTTTCTAGCGAAACACTTTAGCTGAAGAAAATATTAAATAAACTTGAGTATTTTATAAGCAAATTAATAAAAAAAATCAAATAATAATGAAAAAGAATAATGATGAATGAAAATTCCATAAGGAAAATTCATATAAAATTGGAACTAACGACAGTATAATTGGCAACCACAATGAAAGCTTGTTAGTTTAATAATTGATCAATATATAGAAAAATATAGCAAACAAAATTTTCTACAAGTCAAGTTTTAAGTTATATCAAAAATTTAGTCACACCAAAATTTGTTATAAAAAAACTTCAAAGCCCACACAATTTGAAAGTAAAAAAATAAGCATTTATGTTTCTAAATGGAATTATAATATGACTTCCAAATCGTATTTCCTTTTTATGGTTTTTGTGTTGTCTGATAAATAAGCTAAATTGCCAATTCAGTGTTAATAAAAAGAATAGTAGCATACATGCCCAAAATAATCTTCATATGCAGAGACTCCCAGTTTATTAAAAAATTCAACAGCAATTTTGTTATTTTCATACATGGTACATTAATTGGGAAGTATATAATTTAGTTTCATTTAATATTGCATTTCTTTAAAAAAGGATATTATATAAAAAAAATAACTGTTTTTTTAAAAAAGTTACCAATAAATAATTTAAAAAAAATTGTAAAAAACAGTGATGTGTGTATGATTATTTGATTTGGTGGTTTAGCAGAAGTTATCTTAGATATCTCTCCCTTTGAGACGGAGTAGATCTAGTGTTGAAGAAGTTGCAGAAGTATACATGTGGAATAAGGCATACAATTTGTAAATTCATTTGCTGTCGAAAATGTGTTTACCGTAACAAGATCTCTGTACTTATTACCATTGCGAAAAAGAATGTTTCGTTTCACTTTTCAGTGTTTTAATGAAGTTGGCAATGTGCTACGCCCTTTTTCATATCAATTCGAGAAAGTAAACATGTAACATAAGGACAACAGATTAGAATATCAAATTTTCCAATAATATATATTTATTTCTAGAATAAAATGTTTTAAATCACTAATATTAAAGTGATTTTCTCAAATGAAATTTGTATAAATATGACACTGAATAATTTGACTAAGGATCACGTACTTTTTCTAAACTCTAACAAAATGTAAGATAACGTTTCTAAATCATTAAATTTTGGCTTCAGGTTTTTTCAACATCAATATTAATAGTTTTTGTTATTTGTTTTTATTGGTATCCAAACATACAAATCTTGATATTTTTCCACAAAACTTATGTTTTAATTTTAAATATTGCATTTCGAATCCCTAACTTTTGAATTTTTTTGCTGTTGCGTATGTATAAAAAGGTTTTTCTTATAAATATTTATTTGCATAGAAATATAATTCAAAATATTTCATCGAATGATACACTATAATTAGCATCATATAGCATCCAATTGTTCAAAATGCAGAATACAAAAAGTTGTACCCACAAAACCAAAACTTACTGCCATAGAGTGTGCTTGTAATCAACTCGACAATCCCATGATCAAAGGAAATGTACTAACGGAAACGGTTGACAAAAAATATTTATTTCCAGGTGCAATTGTTGAAATATTTCCATTTAGAGAATGACATTGCTGCTACAATTATAAAAGAGTATGTTATTATGATTAGAACATTTTTCACCAGTTTTTTAAGAAAAATCTGCTTGCTTTGGAAGACTGGGTGGGTTCTTAGTTAGCACTACATTACGTTCATCCTTTCCCAATGTATCACCAGGTTTCTGAGTTAGCAATGCATTAATTGGGGTATCTGCACTTTAGGTGCATCTTACAAAAATTATGGTGTTTTAGTGAAATTAGCACCTTCTTGTAAGATATGCTGGTAAACTTTTGGGTCAACTTTCCTTGCCGAAGAGAACCACCATATTCACGAAAACTTGATATCAATAATAAAACTTTGATAGGCTTATTGAGTTTGGAAATGATCAGTCGGCTATGAAAGCATTCTCTAGAGCACTCTTGCGTACGCCACAATGGATATAAGACAACTTCTAAATTTTTTTCTAATTTAACTAAAGAAATTAAGAGTTCCAAGCAAAATATTAAGAGGAAGCCACAATGACCTTGGAAAAGCACATTTGGAGTTAAATTCAAATTAAATTTAAAATATCTGTTGCATGTATTTCTTTGCGATATGTGACGGAACTTGAGATCAATATTCTTTCTATGGTATTGTAAGAATAATTTTTTACCTATCAGGTTTAGTAGTAGATTTTGCAATATGTCGAAGTTCTGCTATGAGTGTAACATTTCATCTTGTGATATTAAGGAAGTCAGTGCTGAACTTTACATTGTAAAAGAAGGACACACTCAACTGCCACAAAAAGTACTTCAACGCATATTTTGGGAGCATGGAAATCATTGCCGCATCTCGCATTTCAAAATGATCCCACCCGTATGATAAGTTATACACTTCTGGACAATTGCTAAGGACGGATTACACTATCATTCATAGCAACCACAAAATGAAAGGAAGCAAAATGTGGAAAATTAGAATAAGTGCGGGATACAGTAAGAAGTATGCGTATGCAAATTTTTTTCCACGTCTGTTCATCACGCGATAGCGTTCATAAGAGCTTTAAAGGTTTTGACGCGTGTGGACAGTTGTTGTTTCTAGTGAAAGTTTTACAGGAAAGATTTAATAGACGAACTTGAACTTTTTGGCATGTTTTCCCGACATCACTTAGATGATTTTGTGCGTGGCCGAATTATTGGAAAGATCAAAAAAAGGCAAAAAAATAACATTAAAGGCCAGGGAATTCAACATCGCTCACAGCTTTGTTTCACGGCTGTGGAAGTCATTTAAAACTGTTGAAATTCGTTAAACGAACAAGAGTCCATGAATCGCAAAAAGAATATTTTAATGAAGCAAGTTACAAAGAAAAGAAATTATACATATACTAAACTAATAGAACAGAACATGGTGTATTTATAGATTTTTGACGGCTTGAACACAACCACCAATCAGAAGGCAGCGCAGCAGACGATTGCGGACGTCTTAGAAGACTACAATTTTACAGACGAAAAGAGACTTATTTTGTATTTCTTTGCGATTATTTGCATTATATTATTTACAACAAAAACTACTAGAATGTTAGTAGGTGGCACGGGGGAGGTCGTGTTAGAAGTACGACGCCTGCAGAAGACAGATATATCGTCCTATCAGCAAAAAGGAACAGGCGCACCACAGCTCAGCAGGTGGCAAATCAATTTCTTGCTGCCTCAGGAAAGCAGATCTCAAGAAAAACTGTTGCCAGACGTTTGAGGGGAGGAGGACTATACGCCCGCAGACCTGTTGTGTGTGTCCCATTGACCAGACAGCACCGTACTGCCATTTTGAAGTGGTGTCGTGAGCATCGCAATTGGACTGAACAGGACTGGGCATCCGTACTATTTTCAGATGAGAGTAGGTTCAGTCTGTCATCGAATTGTAGATGCCAACTGATCTGACGCAAGAGTGGTACTGCTTATCGTCCAGAAAATATCCAGGAAAAGGACCGATATCCGACATGCAGTGTCATGGTGTGCATCAATAGCCGCATGCCCCTACATGTGGTTGCCAATGGGATTATGATGGGCTAATGATACATTAATGAAGTTCTACTTCCTCATGTTCGTCTTTTCCTTGGTGCTGTCGGTGATAAATTTGTTTTTATGGACGACAACGCGAAATGTCATCGAACAACTCAGTTCAGGATTGCTGTTCAGGATTGTCTAGACAGCGAGGGTATTCAACGTCTCGTTAGGCCATCAGGTTCTCCAGATCTAAACCCCATTGAAAATGTGTGGGATGCTTTGGGGAGGCAAGTTGCTGGTCAAAACTATCCTCCGACAAACAAGAACACCCTCATCCAAGCACTCCCAGAGTAATGGGATAAATGTTGTGCAAAGTATGATACGACGCGTGGAATGTTGCATCACACTCCACGGTGGACAAATCCCGTACTGTTACCTTTCTTCAAGGTGCTTGCTGACTTTTAGATGCATTGCTCCATTTTTCCGTATGCAGCATCAATGAACATTTTTTTCCTTCATATGTTTCACAGCTTTTCTACTTTCCAGAACAATAAATATTCTCTATTCTAATGTCTGAACAGTGTGGCAACTATATTTTATCTTAGTAGGCCTCATGTCTCGCTTAATGTTATGCTACATTGCAATTTGTGATCCGTCCTTAACAATTGTCCAGCAGTATATATAACAATTATATGTTATGGTAATTCTAAAACATTCATTCCCAATGAAAAGAATGTGTAAGTTATACCCGAGTTGTAAAAGAGGAAATGCATGTTGACAAATTGCAAATATCACACGGAAATATATGTAACGAATCCTTTATATTTATTTTCAATTTAACATCAAATGTGCTCCAATATTATCGTATTTCCATTTATCATTGTTCTTTTTCATTATTACTCATGTTTTTTAATGAGTTGTATAACACTTAAGTTTATATTTAATTTTTTCTACGGCTAAAGCTTTTCGCTAGAAACACTGTCTTCCATATATCATACTATAGAACTAAATTGAATGTGTAATAGTACTTAATTGAATATGTAATAGTATGTAATTGAATATGTAATAGTAAAGTAATTTTTCTACTTTTTTGTTAATTTTAATTTCAAGGGTGGGTATGTATTATGCATCATAATTCACTTAATTTTGCTTCTAATGCAGCTAAAATAAGAGATCTGTCACAATTTTTGATTCTTACTCTATTTAAACAAGCCAAGATCGCTATGCGAATTTAATCAGTAGTGCGCGTCTTTCGTTTAACCAGGTCACTACGATGGTTGAAGTACGACTATGGTTTAAACTCCTTCGATAGATGGCAGCACAAGAGAATCCACTCCCTCAATTTTGACATTGATCTGGAAGAACAGGAAATATTCTCCAGTTCATTATACACATAGTAACTGCTCAACGACCAACCACAGATTTAATAAACATGTTGGGTCTTTGCCGGCATTGGGAATCGAACCCAAACCCAATGCCCAAGCAACTATGCTAGCCCTGCCCGTCAGAGTTCAAAGACATCAGATAGTGTTATCTTCTCTATTTGGTGCATCGGTAACCACATTGGCATAGCGGTTTGGATTATAAATAATCATTTTGTGGAAAATGATGTCAACGTAAATGATCAAGACGAAAACACTGTTAGCATATGTAAAAAGAAAACCAAAGTCATTCCAAGAGACAGATGGACATTAAAAAAAGATATTGACCATCAAGCAAAAAACCATGGTGATTATGACTGCTGAACTGTAGGAGTATCTACAGAACCCGAAATCAATCCATACAGTTCAAAAAAAATTCTCATGAATAAAATAATTGACACAAAACTGTAATGGCAAACTTCGTTGTATCGGAGGTAAATCAGAAAAGGTAAGTACAATGTGATGCAGGGATCAGAAAACAAGTAAGAAATATCGATAGAAAATCAGTAGAAACGTAATGTTTTCCCGTAATACCAGTTTCTCATCATTCTTCACCAGAGAGTGATTCTGCGTATCGCGAATATATTTAAAAGTCTATAACTATTTCCTTTTTAGAGAAAAAAGTCACATGGAGGTAGTTCTGAAAAGATTTGGAGGACTGTCTTTGGAGTAGATACCCTAGTCACCTCATATAGATAAGAAATTAGCACGGGCTACGTTATCCTTTTTGCAAACTAATTGCGTTCTGTTGTGCAGATATTGTGTGTTTTCACTTGGAAATTGTACCTAATGAATATGATAATTCCCCGATTCAATGTAGTTGAGCTGTCCAATTATAGTTTCATAAACATGAGGATTCAACTGCACTGATATTACGGCCTGCTCAATCATCGGATTTGACCTCACTGAGCCGTTGTGATCTGTTTTGTAAAGGTTTTTTTTTTTCCTTTTGAATTTCTCAGACAGTTAGAGCAGCTTTTGCATGAGAAATGGTTCAACGAACCACTTCCCCCTACAGTGTTTCTATACGTCCATTTTAGTTACGTCCAAGTTATTTTAACTTCAAAACCTGCTTCTACACTATATTCAATGCAAAACACTTTTTAATACTGGTTTCCCATTATTTTGGATAACCTCTATAAATTGTAGTTGAAAATTATAAATTTCTTAATGATTGCTAAAAATTTTAAATGCGCAGAAATTCCAGATAGTTAATTTGTTTTTTGTACTAATGAATTATTGGGAAAATTATAGTAACAGTATGAGATTTGAATTTCAATAAAATAAACGTAAATGTTGAGAATATTATTTCTACTAAAATCTATATATTTCATAAGTATTTTCAAGTAAAACATGCTTGATTTAATTGGTGAGGAAATTTCAAGCTTATGATATATATATCTATACCACAAATTCATAAACTAATAAATGTCAAAGACAAAGTGAATTTTTCCGATTATGAAAAGTGGAAAATTGATTAAAAGAGTCATTCGAGGAAGTATCAAACGCATTTCTAATTGATAATGTAGCAAGAACACTGGCTAAACATTGAAAAATATTGCTTGTCTCACAATGGAATAGATGTTTAAATAAGAAATTCCCTAAAAATATTCCATCTAATATAAATATTTATCGATAATTAGTGATTCTAAATTTTTAACAAACAGTACAAGTATAAAAATTACAGTCTGTGATCGGTTAGATAATATAATATAGTCCTTTACATGACTATGTTCGCTTTATGAATTTTTCGATAACTAATAATCGATTTACCATAGTTTTTTTGTGATATCTATTAATTCGTTCTGGACACCATGAAAATAAAATTAAAAAAAGGATGTATGATTTCTCAATAAGTATATTAAAAAATATTTCAAACATATAGTCTTACAAATTAATCAGTCATTTTTATTATTATTTTTTTTTTTTGCTTATGTGGCATTAAAGAACTTGTACAATGTCGATTGCCTTTCTTCTCTTAAGACTTTCCAGAAGGGATTAATAGTACTGTCATTGTAAAGATCCCTAATCTTACGGATGTCAACTTGGTTGGGGTAACACTGAAACTATATAGTTCTGATATCTTCCCTCCTCTTCAACGAATGATCAACGAGGTTGGGTGCTCAAAATGAAACCAGTTTCGATTTTGATTGTAATCAAAACCGAAATTAATGGTTGAATTTTTAAATAAATATTTGATTGGAAAAAAGAAAAATTTCAGTGTAGAACTTTTTTCAACTCTGCACTTCACGCTCCGAGAGCCAAAAAGTGTTTCTTAGAACTCGTTTTAGTTCGTTATCCAAATATGTGTCCGTTGTCCAATTTGTTCGCAGTCCGAACTGTTCGTTAACCGATCATCCACTGTAAAGTGATATACACTAAAATACATTTTTTGTTTTATTCTTCAAGTTTCTTATCAATAATTCTTAGCTTATCGATTTGAATATACAGGAAAAATTTTCATTTAGGTAGTGTTAAAGAATCTTCATTCCCTCTATATGTTTCCAGAACAGAAAAACAAGACTATTCATAAGTATGTTTCTATAGGAAATTTTATTGTTTTGGAATTTTTTAATGCATAAAATTGCTGGCATATGCTTGTAATTCAAATAAAAGGCAAGTAAAGTTTATCACTATGATTTTGTGAATTTAACAGATATGTTCAACTGATGTATTAGATGAATGTATCATTTAAATTTTGATCAGTTGGATGATGATCCTGTGCCAATCCGTTATCCACATCACTGTAATCCGGCAGCATTCCAGACGTTGACATCTATGCTGTAGTAACAAGATCAGTCTTCTCAACTGACGCCATGAGCGCAGGCCACTAGCAACCAAAAGACGGCGGATGGTTCTGCTCGATATGGGAGCTTCCAGTGTGTCTTGCACATGCTGCAGAATTTCGGTAGACGTGTTTTGCGTGGCCGCCAATGTCTCCCATCAGACACGTTCGATCTACACATGCTGAAGTCACTCTGGTTGCACTGGCACCCCCAAACGTTCCCCTGTCTCTTTTTCCAACCTTCTTAACCATTGCCGGAGCACTGTGCACGATTCTAGGTGTCTGTCAACTGTTGATTTTCGTAAGGACCAACTTTTCCTGCTTATTCCAATCATCATGCTCCTCATAAAATCGTCCCTCTGCTGGAATTGCCTGCGTCAACGATGGCCTGGCATTCTTTGCAATTACAGGTGTCCTTTGCGATAGGAACAAACTTTCAACGATTATTTTCAGAGCAGCTGTAACAGCGCGAATATTATCCACTTTGTCGGTTTCTCACCTTATATCTCATCAAATGTGCTCTGGAGATCTGCGCATTTCACATCATTTCCTTAACTGGGTAAGTTGCACTTACCCTAATATTTACATAATTTTCTGGCCACTCTTTTCTTGGTGTTGCATTTTCAATGTCGGGCTGATAAACGAAATCTATTCGTCGTATATTAAGAAAGAAATACGGCTAATAAACGAAATCTATTCATTTTCAAAATTGATTAAATTTGAGTAAAATCACTTTAAATTTAAGCATTATTTTAGGAAATGTCACGAATTGCAAATTTAATAGGCATGCTAGTTTCAAACAATAAACTTTCTCAGTTAAAAATTGACGTGATGAATTAAATATTATTATTGATTTCTTTGAAGGAAGAATAAGGATTAATCTTAATCAACTAAAATCTGTCAAAAAGCAAAAAGTCAAATACCCGATTTATTTTATAGGCAGACTATTTCATTATTTATCTAATGACAACATGATAAGTTTTAAATCTGTATGTAAGCTTCATCTATATATAACTTTAATAGGGCTTGAATAATGCTCTCCATAAATAATAAAGTATATTTAAAAATTGCGTTGAAAATTAACAGATATTTTCTGACAATTCTCATTTTAGAAAATACTTATATCATTTCATGATATATTTATAATAATATTTAGAGAATATATAAAATATTTAAAGTACACTCACAAAAGTTACAAAGCCAGAATGACGTTTAATTTAAACAGTGTCTGAATTTTAAACTTAATCTATATCCGAAAGTGAAATAATAACAATTCAGTTATTAAAGTAATTTTAAATCAGTAAGCGAAATTTTTAAACATCAGATATCTAATATTTTTAAATTATTGAAACAGCTTAAATTTGCTTAAACTCTAGGCGTTTGATTAATCATGTTTTTAAATAAAGATAACACTGAAAATGATTTAGAATACATGAAGTATATAGCAATATTTAAAAAATGTCATTAACTAGAAGTGTCATATTAAAAAAAGAACGTAATTACTGCATAAGAGATAGTTACAAATTAAATAAAATGTTTTCTAATTATAAGTATGTATTTTCTTACAGATATAATTTTGGAATAAATTATTTCCTCATATTTTTAAATACACAAACTCACCTACGAATCAAAAGTAGTAGAATATTATTTTACCTGTAGTAATACCACGGAAAAGTAGGATTAAAATATAATTTTCTGCAAGAACTTAACGTGATTGATTAGAGTATAAATATACTTATCTTGGTGTGCAATAAATTTTACGGGTGGAGAGGAAATATTTTTCATTGAAAAATATTCTACATTTTGCAAAAACTTGTAACGTTACGCTCTGTAACGAAACAACTCAAAACAGCTTAAGCAGGGCTGACATCTACCCGATGTCGTATTTCGACGCTTTAATTAATTTTACTGAATAAAACTCAGAATGTGAAATGAAACTAACATTTAATGAAGCATACAGAACACTACAAACTACAAGGACAAAGTTTACAAGGTCTACTGAAGAGAAAAGGAATATAAACATATAACGTCAGCTCGTACGGGATGCGCACAGCACATGATTGGTGGGTGAGGTGCTGCCATTCGCAACATCCTCCCCCCTTTTTGAGGAGCTGGATAGCTACTTCAGGAGCTGGATAGCTACTCAAAAACATCAGCTACAGTCACTAGGTTCAGTTTTTTAGGTCTTCTTATCTCACGACCACACCTGGTAACTTGAGGTTGTGTGACCTCTGAAGACGGACTCTGCGATTTCACAGATTCAGTCTGTTGAATACTCTGCAGTGGCAAGCTGTCCAAGTCATCTCCACTGACTTCGAGCCGAAACACACGCTGAATTGGACGCACTATTGTAGAAGACTGAGTTTTTAATTTGATAGTTCTTACTTGTCCAACCTTACCCTGAATTAGCTCCAACACCCGGGCTAAAGGCCACTGAAGGCGTTTTCTCATATCGTCCCCAATCAAGACGATATCACCAGGATGAATGTTACACGACTGAGGATTTTGCTTTGTCGTTGAATCAACAGACCCAAATATTCGTTACTAAATCTCTTTCTCAGATCACTTTGGATCGAAATCTTAATCGCTTGCGGTAGTAGTTGGCATCTCGCATACCTAAATCTTTATCGTCGACAATTGATCTGTCAATCAGAAACATTGCGGGAGTAATAGGCGTGAGATCTTGCATGTCTTCGGATAGATATGTCAATGGATGGGAGTTAACTTTTTCGCACTCGCATAAGATTGTCATTAGCTCTTCATACGTAAATATTGCTTTTCCCAAAGATCTTCAAAGAAGCTCCTTCACTGTCCTCACAAGCCTCTCCCAGAAACCAACCCACCCGGCAGCTGTGGGGGTTATAAATTTCCACGCTATGCGTTGTATTGCTGCATAGCGGGAAACTTCGTTCCAATCGATGGCAGTTAATTCGTTATATGCTCCTCTAAAATTTGTGCCGTTGTCTGAATATATTACTCGAGGTCTTCCTCTTCTAGCCACAAAACGACGAAAAGACAATAAAAAGGCGTCAGAAGAGAGTGAAGACACCAATTCAAGATGGACAGCACGGAATAGAGCACAAGTATAGAGGACAATCCATACTTTACTACCACCTTTTACGTACAAGGGACCAGACAAATCTATTCCTACCACTTCGAATATGGCGGCATCTTCATTTCAATTAGCAGGTAGGGAAACTTGATCAGTCATTGGAGATTTACTTTTAAATCACCGGCATCAAACACAAGCATTCCATATTTTTCTAATAGCTTTCCTTCCACCTAGTATCCAATATTTTTCACGAATTATGCAGAGAAGTAACTGTGTACCAGCATGATAATTCGTAGTGTGAAAATGCTCTATAAGTCTTTGAGTAAAGATACAATTGTTAGGCAGTAGGATTAGTGATAGAAAGTGAGGAGCATCAATACGTTCAGTAATTCGAGTCTTTACACGGAAGATACACAAGTCGAGTCTTTACACGGAAGATACACTTTAAATAAACACAAGTTTGGTATTGACTTTTCACCTGAAAAACTTTGAGTTTGTACAGAATGAATTAGTCGGATCTCAGCATTCTCTATCTCTTCTAGGCTTAATTCCCCCACTTTTCTCTGATTAACACTACTTCTTGCATTGTTAACAAATCGTAGAACCCAAACCACTAATCTTATGATCGAATGAAATTTGGAAAATATCTCAGCGTACCAAGGTACATTTTTCTCTGTCAAATTTAGATTACATACTCTAACTCTTTTTCTTTCTGAAGTAATTTCGGAAGTTTCGCAATTATTTAGTTCGGAAATGGGTCATGCGTCTGGAGACTCAACTAACCATGAAGGCCCTATCCACCAGTGTGACTCAATCAAATAACTAGGTGAACTTCCTCGAGAGATTAAATCAGCAGGATTAATTTTCCCTCGCACATGTCGCATTCGCTATTAGGAAAAAGCGTTTTTATTTCTTTAATTCTATTCGAAACGAAAACTGACCAACCCCCTTTATGTCTTAACCAATATAAAGCAACCATGGAATCGCTCGAAAAATGATTTCCATTTCTATAATGTTAAGTGCATGCTGCACCGAATGTGCTAACCTGGCACCTGTACAGCAAGCCATAATCTCTAGCCTGGGGATAGTAATTTGCTTTAAGGGGCCACTCTAAATTTTGCTCTGATAAGCACAACCCTTGGGAAGTGTCTGATCTCAGAAATATTCAAGTTGCATAGGCCTCTTTACAAGCATCAACAAACACGTGCATCTGAGTGGTATCATTAATTTCAAAATAACGCGGGATTTCTATGTCCGCCAGTCTACCCACTTCACTCCACCATTTAAGAAAGGGTTTCACAACATCATCTGGCAGAGGTGAATCCAATGATAATTTCAATTTCCAAGTATTCTGCAACAGTATCTTAGGAAGCAGAGTTGCAGAACATAAAATACCTAGTGGGTCAAAAATTTTCTGCACAGCGGCTAAAATAAACCTTTTTGTTATATTAAAATCAGATTTTAGTTCTTCCACACAAACATTGCATATTAAAACATCCCTGTCAAGATCTCATAACATTCCTAAAACTTTCATCGTCCCCGTACTCTTAGATAGATACTGACATTCGACATTACTATCCCAATTTCGTAAATTAAAACAACCCCGAGACAAAATTGCCCTAGCCTTCAAAATAAATTCTTATTGCTGTCTAACATCCGTCACTCCCCCGAAACAGTTTTCAACATAAAACGAAATTTTCAATTTATTTGCTATGTCAGAATCTTCATTTGGCAAATGTTCGAGCAAGTGTGAAAGTGCCGCAGCTAACATAAACGGGCTCGATGTTACACCAAAGAGCACTCGAGAATATCGATACACGATTTGCTCTTTCCCCGTGGGATAAAAGAACTTCGAAAATTCTCTGTGCTCAGGGGCTAACTGAAGAAAAGCCTTTTCAATATCTGCAGAAATTCCAATAGGATAACCTCTAAACCCTCAATTATATCCGGTATCTGCTCGATTAAATTTGGACCTTTGTGCAATAAATCATTTAATGAGATATTTCCAGTTTCCCGAGCCGAAGCGTCGAAAACTGGGCGTATTTTTGTGGTGCTACTATCGGTTTTCAAAACTGGTCGGTGTGGCAAAAAATGAGAGGTTTCGTTTTCACACTCGATTTTTTCTATTATTTGTAATTCCTCCCATTCCTCAAATACAGCTTTATAATCTTCTAAAATCCCATTCCGTTGTGCGCGTTCACATATTTTTGTATGTCGTTTCCATGTCAAATCTTTATTGGAAGGCAACTCAACTGCATTTGCTTTAAAAAGCAAACAAAGTTCATATCTGCCATCCGGCAGAATCTTCATACTCTTTTCAAACTCCTGTATCACCTTTAAATGCTCATTATTTTTGTTTAACCTCTGGACTGGATCAAGAATCCCAATACTTTCCAGATCCCACAACTCAGTAATAGAAGAATTCGAAACACAAAGATATAACATTCAAAACAGTATCAGATATTGCATCACGTTTACTAAGCATTTCCTGTTTTCCCATCAGAATGAAACCTAACCGCGTCTCTAACAAAAATAAACCCGAATTCAATTTGATAGGTTTATCCATAAACAAAAACCCTACGACATCAACTCTCAAAAGCAAATCTATCTCGTAATCAGGTGCCCTACTGTTTGATAGAATAATCCCCTTTCCATTTAACTCATTCATAACAACAGAACAGTTGATTTTTGGCACATTGCCACAAATTTTCTCTTCGGAAAGAGCTTCAACACTTAGAGTGAATGAGTCATCCAACGAACTAATAACCAATTCGTAAACATCATGTATCTGACTCAGCGTTTCTCTTCCGCCGAATAACGAAAACCGCATTTTCACTTTGTTAGTTGATTCAATACCTAATTTTTCGATTGCATGCTTTGAGATGTAGGAATACTGAGATCCGCTATCTAGTAACGTTTAACACGTTTCCACTCTGTCATTTGCACGTATTTTTACAATTAAAGTCATTAAGTAAACATTATGCTTAACACAACTATTGGTTAATGAATTAGCTTCGATGAAGTCCAATTTAGTACTTTCTTTAGAAATGTCACATAATAAATAATGGTGCGGCTTGGCACAATATAAACAGCAGTTTTTTACTTTACAGAATTTTGAGAAGTGTGTGGCAGAGAAACATGAAAAACAGGCTCTATGTTTCAGCAAACATTTTTTCTTTTCATCTAAGGACATTTTTCTCGCTTCCAAACAGTTCCTGGAGCGATGTTTCCCATTACAAAAAACACAAAGTAAAATTCGCTTACCTGTGATGCCTGTAGTGTCAGTGCTTACCAATAACTCTGCCGTCGGGTAATTATTTAATTTGTGCACTGCATCTTTCTTCTTAAAGTAGAAGAAGAAGCGAAACCAGTTCGAGCTAACTCGACCATCTCTTCTCCTTTTAATTCTTGATTAAGAAAATCCATTAAATTCTCCAGTGAACGATTCTCAGTTTCAGACGCTGGTCTCATGTTTCTGCTCCTTTCCCATGCCAGCAATACCTCTTCCTGCAAACAAGATTCCACTAAAGGACTTAGGACTTAGAAAATCACCGTACTTTTCCTGCGTTCACCCTAGACTCTCTAGGGCCCGTATCTTCGCTTCTAACTCGTCGTATAATGTCTAAAGATCTGTTTTGGAACGCCCGGTGACCGCATTTTTCATAACGATGGTGAGCAGGTCTTTAACATAAACTTGCACTAAAAGATCCTCACGTCCGAATCTCTCCTTAAGCTGGGATATCGCCTTGGAGAAATTATCCTCCGTTGCAGGGAAACTCTCCACCACACGAGCTGCTTTCGATTTTGGCACTACGGCTTGCAGGAGGTACTGAAATTTATCCTCATTAGGGATACTTGCATCATCGTGGATTTTACTAAACTGACTCCAAAAGGTCAAATAGTCTTTAACATCGCCGCTGAACTTCTTTATCTCTATTTTGGGAAGTTTGAACTTTCTCTTCTCAGAACATTCTATTGCTTTCGGTTCTTTCAAAGATAGCCGATCAATTCGCGAGCATAGTTCGGAGAACTTATCTCTATATTCCTCGGCAGTCAGGAAGTCCTCCTCGTGTTCTGTTTCGGAATCTTATTCTTTCAGAATAAGGTCCGTAATATTTCCTTGGCATACTTCTAAGCGTGTAAATTTATCGCTAATTTGAGATTTCACAACCGAAAGTCGATTGACATCCGGGCTCTCTTGGCAAAGTTAAGTCTCAATTTTATTCGCACAGGCAGTAAATGAGATACGAAACGATTTTCATTGTCTTTTTAGTTGCGTTACATCCATTTTCAGGCTCAAACTAATCAACTAGCTGCTGAAAACTCCCCACGTTGGGCGCCAGAAATTATGTAACGTTACGCTCTGTAACGAAACAACTCATAAAAGTTGAAGCAGAGTTGACAATTACCCGATGTCGTATTCCGACGCTTTAATTAATTTTACTGAATAAAACTCAGAATGTGAAACGAATCTAACATTTAATGAAGCACACAGAACATTACAAAACTACATGGACAAAGTTTACAAGGTCTACTGAAGAGAAAAGGAATATAAACATATAACGTCAGCTCGTGCGGGATGCGCACGGCACATGATTGGTGGGTGAGGTGCTGCCATTCACAACAATACTCTACTATCAATATAATAATTAATCAAAAATATTTTTAGTTATCCTTTAGTATTAAGCAATGATTTTTCTTTCTTTATCATTATCCGTTCGTTTAATCAAAGTTAAAAATTTTAAAGTTATACTTTATAATGCCGGTTATATAGCAAGACTAGCATTTTAATTTTGTGTTATGTGTAACAATAAATTAACTGTTGATAAAAACTTATTTTTAAATGTTGATAAAAGCATTAAGGGATACATGTCAACACTTGATCGTGGTGGACTTTTGTGGCCAAGCAATTTTATACTTTTAATCTGTGTATGACTACGTTTAAAAATTTTCAAACATAAATTAATAATCTTCTTCTTCTTCTTAGAATTGAGTTTGTATGTAATTGGGCACCTCTGCTTTTATCAGCATTTTGTACCATTAACTCCAAACCCAATGTTTCCTAGTTCCAGTTGTTCGGGTCACCCACTCTATTAATAAAGTCCGATAACCCTTTAATGGAGTCTAGGTGTAACTCTCTAGTATGGATGATGCCTTAAGAAGTTAATCTAGGGAGGGCAAGAGCCTCACATTCGTAAATGATATGCTCTACCGTTTCCTCTTGCGTATGATATTTCCAGCAGATTGGTTCTTGCTGAAACAGTCCCATCTGGTCAGAAAGTCAATCATGCTAGGGATAGCTTCCTGACTTTCACCAGAAGAAGATGGTTTGGAGGTCATTTCTACCTCAAGTGAAGGATTCATTGTTGCCCCTTTACAAGATTGCCTCTGAGTTCCCTTGTCTTTTTCAGCAAGTTCTACTTCAGAGGCTTCACCTGCAAATGCAGAAAGGTTTGTTATTTCTTGTGTCTTTTTAGCCACAAGATAACAATTAAAAAGCTCGGGTAATATAAGTCCACCCAGCATTGCCTGAGTTACTGGGCAAGGCAAATTACTCTAGAAGTTCGCCAGGCAACTAGAGGCTCCGTTAAGACACCAATACCGCGGTACCAATTAGCCCTAGGCACGGATAGCATAACACCAGGGTTTACAGGAGCTGGTTCGCGGCCTGTGATTCTATATTCAAGGCTATCCTGTCATTCCTACAGGAGATTCGGCGATCTACCACATGCCGACGTGCCTGGTGGCTGCTCAAGCCCCAGGAAGGTGCATGTACCCCTGGTTCCAGGTATATTAATAATACTTATGAAAACGAATTTTCAAGAGTTTCTAATCAACGTCATTTACTCTGTTTACTAATAAAAGAAAAACTTCAGGATGATAATATCGATTTTGAAGGTGTTTGTGCATGTGGTAAACCGGTAAAAATTTTAATAATATTGCGCATAAAAGTTATGAGCAATATACTACTAAATAACTACACAAATGTTAGAAATGTTAATTTGAAAAGCTAGAAATGAAAAGATAAATTACAACTTAAGAAAGTATCTAACAGAAAATTAAATACAATTAAAAAGTGAAATTTAACATTTTTTCTACTAAAAACAATCTTCGTGATTTCGTAAATATTTTGTAAATTAAAACCATTATGTAAAATATATTAATTTCAGATTACATAAATCAAATTTGTTGGGAACTACAAATTTTGATAAATTAATCTGTTAATACTTTACATATGTTTAGAGAAAAATCGAATTTAATTGTTCTCTGACTTCTATTTTTTAACTATTTTTATAAGTTAAAAGTAATATTTAAAATTTAACTTTTAGAAGTTTTTTGCTATATTTTTCTATAAATGAATATGCATTAAACTAAAAAACTCAGTTTTTAGTTACCAAATCACTGTCGTTAATACCAATTTTTGGCCATTTTCTTAAATCAAATTTCTATTCATTAGTGTTCTTCATTATTATTTGATTTTTGGATTCTATAGAACTAAATTGAATCCATAATAGCTATATTTTATATTGTATTGTTAATTTTAATCTCAAGGATGTGTATGTATTATGCATCATTGTTCGTTTAATTTTGTTTCTAATGAAGCTAAAATAAGAAATCTTTCATAGCTGTTGTTGCTTATGACACTAGAACAAGCCAAGCTCGCTATGCGAATTTATATCAGTAAGGTGCGTCTTTCGTTTCTCCAGGGCTTTCCGAAGGTTGAAGTATGACAAGGCTTTTAAATCCTACTATAGATAACGCCACCAAAGGATCCACTGGCACAATTTTGACGATAACGATAATCGAACACCGTCCTTCCGGAAGAGAATTCGATGCCCTAACCATTACTCTACTTCAACCCTTCAGAGTTCCGAGACACCAGACAGGGTCAACTGGTCTGTTCAGTGCATCGGTAACCACATGGGCGCAGCTGTCTGGAATATTAAAAAGCACCTTGTTGAAAATGATGTATTTTTAAAATGATCATGACAAAACAACAGCGAAGCATCTGTAAAAGGAAAACTAAAGTCATTTAAAGGGGCAGATGAATATTTAAAAAGATATTGACCAGCAGGAGAAAAACGATGGTGATAATGACTCTAAACAGTAGGAATATCTACACAAAGCCTTTAATCAAGCCATACAGTTCGAAAGGATTTGCATGAATAAAATAATTGACACTCAACTGTGATTGCTAACCCTGTTGTGACAGATGTAAAACAGAAAAGGCGAGTAAAATGTGGTGCAATGATCATAAAATATTTAAGAAACTTCGATAGAAAAGCATAGGAATTTTCATATTTTTCAGAAAAACCACTTTCTTCTCCTTCCCAAAGTGAGAGCGATTTTATGTAACAAAAATATCCTTAAAATTCTACAAAACTGTTTTCTTCTTAGAGAGAATCATGAAGATAGTTCTGAAAATATTTGTGGGGCCTTTTATCTTGCTCCGGAGTACATACCCTAGTCACCTTATATTAACATAAGTCATTAACACAAGTTTATTCTTTTCGCCAACCATTGCATTCTATTGCGCATATATTGTTTACCCCTGTAGATTGCACCGATCAAGATAATTCAAGATTCACCATGGCTGAGCTGTTCAGCAATGTTTCCGTAAATATGAGAACTCAGTTGCATTCCTTCAATGACCTGCTCATTCATTTGAGTTACACATCATTGATCCGTTGTGATTTTTTGGACGAAAGTAAGGATCTTTTTATCTTCCGTCTGAGTTTCTCAGTCTGATAGAACTGCTTTTACATGAGAAAAGCTTCTACATCATTCTTGTCCACTCATCTACAATATTTGTGCACGTCTATTTTAATTAAGATTCAAGTTATTTAACTTTTAAAGCTACTCCTACACTATATTATATGCAAAATCATTGTTATGTTGATAATCCATAATTTTGAGCATTCTTTTTAATTTGTTGTACAAAAATATAAATTTCGTAATGATTGTTGAAAATTCTAAATGCGTAGAATGTTCAAATAATAAAATTGTTTTTTATTATAATTATTGTATTGTAAACATTATAAAAAAATACGCATCTGTATGAGATTTTAATTACAGTTAAATACGTATAAATGCTAAGAATTTTATTTGTACAAAAGTCAGTTGATTTCGTAAGTATTTTCAAGTAAAACATATTTGACTAAAGTGTTGCTAAAATTTCAAGCTTATAATATTTAATTTAACTGCATACCAGAAATTGTTAAATTAAAGAAATGTCAGAGATAGATAATTTTTCCTATTATAAAATGTTCAAAATTGGTTAAAGCAATCGTTCCAGGAATGCATCAAACGTATTTCTGATTGATAATTTAGTAAAAACACTGGCTGAAGTTGAAAAATATAGCTCGTCTCACAATGAAATAGGTAACTTAAATAAGAAATTCCCTGAAAATGATCCATCTAATATAAGTATTCAACGATAAATAATGATTCTAAACTCTTGATAAACTGTATAAGCATAAAGAGTGCTGTGGATGATCGGTTGATAAGTAAAATCTGTAAAAAAAAATATGTTCGCTATCCGATTCATTCTGTCTATATGTTTTTAGTATAGAAAAACACAAAAGTGTTTCAAAAAGAACTATTTCTACATTAAATTTTATTGTTTTGGATATTTTTAATGGAAGAAATGGCTGGAATATGCTTCTAATTCAAATTAGCTAATGAGATTCGTGAAACAGTTAAAACAAAGGTGTTTCGTTTTTGCAATCATTAATAGACATTTCATGAAATTTTTTACATTTATAAATGAGATAAGAATTAATTGATCATATCGGACAATTGGTATTTGATTTATCATCAAACTTTTACGTTTTAAGTATTTTTCTCTTTTATGCTTTACATTTGAAGGTAGATTTTTGTTCACATTTTCCACAATATTTGAATACGCTTTACCAAAAATATTATAAATTCTTTCCAATTTGGAAGCTCTTTTGTGACTTGAGTCATTTTTTATTGTTTACGCGTTTCACTATTTAGTTTTGAGAAATAATGTTGATTAGTATTAAATCCGATAATTTATTCAATTAAAATCTAACAATTTCTGCGCTCTTAAGTACTTTAAAATATGTGGCCGTAAATTTCCTCAGTTCTATTGAAGGTTCATGAGTTAATCTGTCTAAAGATAAAAATGAATTTATGTGTGAGTCCGCGTCACTGCAATCTGAACATCTCGATGAGAATAAGATGTTTAGTTGCCTTTAACCGTTTTCCGGCAACTAAGTTACACATCTCACTTGAAAGTGAGAATTTACTTGTAGTAATACTCGTACTCCACCCACTTCAAAGCCAGCAAATGCTTCACTAGCGGATGGTCTCGTATCTTTTTCTACTCTGACATTAAAGCCATATCCTTAATCAACCCCTGAAATAAGTTTAACATCATTTGTAATTTCCATGATTAAAATCTAGGGGATCACACTCATAATCTATTCGCTATCTCTTCAGCTTTAACTTCTGCACAACCACGAATTTTCAAAATAAGGTTTTTGAATTCCTCACAACTGACACATCTCTCTCTCTCTCTCTCTCTCATTCTCATTTTCTATCTGGCCTTACCTTTCCTTTTATTCTTCTCATTCCTTTTCGCGTTTTCTCTTCTCCTTCTTTCCTTCTATTTTTTGAAATTCTCAAAGTGGTTCGGATAATTGGAGTTCTACTGTGTTGTTTATTTCCTTCCCTCCTCGATTTTTATAAAATTACTATTTTCGCTCACTACAACGTAGGTGTTTACGCATTTCCCAATAAGCCGCCAATTGAAATGCGTTGCGAAGCGGATGGAAAAAAATCCCGAATTCCGTACGTCTAAACACAAGGTCATTTTATTGCATTTCATACTTCATCGATTTGTTTTTTTGTTTACCTGTAAATAAAACCTCATTTCATGTCAGGAAAAATATTGGAAAAAAATAATGATAAATGAACAATAAACGCCTTTAAATTAACAAAAATTAATTTCTTGTTTTCGTATCTTTCTTCCAGAGTTTTTAATAAGGAACTAAAAGTGTTATTTATTATTTGAATGAATTTTGCTTCCCCTTTTAACGATGCTTGTAATAATGAAATTTCTGCGTTTCATTTAAATCATTATTGTTAACCATCAAAAATTAAATTAATTTTTTAAAAACATTTTAATCTTCAAAATTACCAAAAAAATGGTAAAGGTGTTTGCACTTTTTTGTGGGATCAATTTGAAGACCGCAAAAACCAATGTTCGATGATGGGAAAACGAAAGATGTATGAAGCTAGGCTCAACACTCATGATCAAACCCACGCTAAAAGTATGATCTGTGGATCATCAGCAAGGATTGCTTCTGAAATTCTAAGATGCTCTAGGCAGAAGATACGTTTAATTGTAGGCATCATAACTAAACTACTATTTCAGAAAACACCTCCATAAAATGGGACTGTTTCAGCAAGACCCTATCTGCAGGAAATGTCATACGTAAGAGGAAACGGCCAAGTATATCATGTACGAATGCGAGGCTCTTGCCCTCCCTAGATTAACTTCTTTAGGCATCATCCATATTAGAGAGTTACACCTAGAATCCATTAGAAGATTATCGGACTTTATTAATAAAGTGGGTGACCCGAGCCACTGGAACTAGGAAACATTGGGTTTGGAGTTAATAGCAGAAAATGCTGATAAATAGTTTTTCCAATAATGATAAATAGTTTAATAAGGTGCCCAATGACATACAAACCCAACTCTAAGAAGAAGAAGAATATTTTTAGACATGCAACTGTAAGAGAAGAAAAAATTCTGATATTTGAATAATATAACAACAAATACAGAAAATTAAAGTGTTATAAACTATGAAACCTCAATGAAATTTTATTCTGGTAAATTAAATCATATATTTTGGTTAATTTTAGATTCCATTTTAGATAAAAAAAAAATACCCTAAAAGAGAAGGTCAAATACTGTAAGATGTGTAAAATAGATAAAAATATATCGGAAGCAGAATGTACCACCTCTGAAACAAATACATTAGCACTTTACTTATAAATTTAGTAATTATTAAACAACTTATTAATAACTGGTTACACACATTTTAACTTATCAGAATTGTCACAAATGTAAAAGAAAGAAATTTAATTGAGATATTTTCGTACATTTATTTAATAAAATTATTTTAAATCTACTGTTATCTATTTTTGTTTGAAACTGCTTATAAAAACACATACACCAAATTTGTCCTTCCAATATATATATATATATATATATATATATATATATATATATATATATATATATACGTAATTACAAATTATTAACTGTATTATTAGAAAAACTTGAAATTTAAACATGATTTCTTATTGTTTAATAAATAAATATGAAAAATATTTGAATATTTTGTCTGAATTTCATTTATGAGAAAATAATTTACTCCTGATCCTGTAAATGTTAACTGTGAAAAATATCATGGATGGCCTTAATTTTTAAGTTTTATTTTTTATTTTACGTTAAACAATTAAGTTGACTTAATGAATTATTAATCAAGCTGTGTAATAAGCGACATGTTTAATATTCCGTTAAATTACTTTTCTCAATACAAAATATTGTCAATACTAAATGAGAAAATTAAAAAAATGTGGAAATCGAAAACTATATTTGGTATCTGGGTAAGTTGCATCGATATATTTATAGAAAAAAAACAGAAATTATATTTTTAATGGTTAATTAATTATTATAGTTTACCCACATTTAATCGCGAAATAAAAATATAATAATTTCTATAGCTAAGTATACTTTTTAGTCTGTAGAGGATTCGGAATTCAGACTTAGATATTTAATTCACTAATAAAGAACTCATATTTTGTCCTCATACACGCCACACCAGCGGAAGGAACTTGGGTGAGTAGGAGCGCAAACTATATTACAACGGAGGTATTCACATAATTAACTGGAATAAATTCTTTCCTTATTTTTTTAAATGTAACTTCTTCTGCAAATCAAAAGCAATAAATTATTATTTTACCAATAAGAAAACAGAAAAGTTTGAATATAATATTTTTTCTCCGCAAGAGCTTAATTAACATGATGCCTAACTCCTTAATACATTATAGCATGCAGCTTCAATTTAATGCGAAATCTAAATTAAAAATTAAATGTACCTATTTTAATGTGTGTAGTAAATTTTACTGGTGGACAAGAAATATTTTTCAATAAAAAATATTTTACATTTTGCAAAATACTTTATAAGTAAATTACTAACTAATCAAAAACAAATTTTATGTATGGTTTAGTATTAAGCAATTATTTTCTTTCTTTATCATTATCCGTTCATTTAATGAAAATCTACTCATTACCTGCGCAATTAATCTTTTGAATGGATAACAAAAGGAGTAAAAATTCCTGTCAAACACAATTGTATGTATAAAACCAATATTTAAATAAAATTATCGTTTTTGCTTACATTTCGATTTAAAATCAACATTATTTTACAAAATAATATTAATAAATAATTTTCCAAATATCGGAATAATATTTGAAATGCGAAGGAGATTTTTATACCAATGAATATATAATCCCGAAAAGAATCCTTATAAGAATTTTGTTAGGAAATTCTCATAGAAACAAAGAATCAATAGTAAACATGTGCAATTGTGTGTGTGTGTGTGTGTAAAATATAAAATTAACCATATAAATTCGTCATTGTCAACATCACCATTATTTACATATGTAAGAAAATGTAATAAGTTTTTAAATTTTTTCATTTAAAAAAGCTATTGGAAGAAATTATAAGATAATCATATTTATAATATATATAACTTTTTTATATTTTGTTGTATTCTCTTTTTCTCCTTTTGTAGGAACAATAATTATTCTCTAAAACTAATTTTATTTTCTTCAAAAAAAAACCCTCCTGCATACCAGAAAGATATTTCGGATTTTCTTTTAATATTTTATAAATTTTATTTTTTATTCCAATTTAAAAATATGATGAGCTCCGATTTTTTTTTCTGAAAGTGTTTTTGCATCTTTCTTCTTTACAAGTTTTATATTTTAAATGCATGTTTTTAACTGCATTTCTTTGTCTAGTTTTATTCTGAAAAATTTAATATTAAATTCACTGATATCTAGGTTTCTTTCATTTCATTTTTATACACATAGGCTCATTATATGAATTTATGAGAGCAAAACAAAGGTTATATTTTTGCTACATACATTATTTAAATGATTTGCAGTTTACGATTTTTTGTTATAATAATGATTTTTAATTAATAGCTTCAATTTTTAACTGAGAAAGTTAATTTTTGGAAAATAGCATGTCTATCAAATTTGCAAGCTGTAACATTTCTTACAACAATGCTTAAATTTCAATTGATTTTAATCAAATTTAACCAAACCTGCAAATGAACAGATTTCCTTTATTAGCCCGACATTGACAAGGCAACAGAAAAAAGCAGTGGCCAGAAAATTATGCAAATTACAGCATAGACGTACCTTATCGATTTATTCAATGCATGGAATGTGCAGCTCTGCAGCGCACACAGAGTAGGATATAAGTTGAGAAACCAGTAAAGTGGACAATATTGGTGCCATTATTGCTGTTTGAAAAATAATTGCATAATTTTTTTCCTTGTCGTAAAAAAATGCCTAATAGCCGAGAATCATTGATGGAGTCAGTTCCAGTCGATAAATAAGTTTGTAAGGGACATGGTAATCGGATTGAAAAAAGCAGCTTGGTCCATAGGGCAAACGCAGCTTGCAGACACCTAAACTCGTACACAGTTCTAAGGTTATGGCGAAGATGTTTGGAAGAAGGAGCTGAGGAACGTTTGGGGATGCCAGTGCAGCCTGACTGACGTCAGCATGGTCGATCGAACGCATCGAAACGCACGGTTTGCGGTGACGTCCACGCAAAACACGTCTACCCAAATTCAGCAGCAACGCAAAACTCCTTAACTGCTCCCATAGACAGCAGAACGATTTGCTGTGGATTGGTTGCTGCTTGCTTGAGCTCATGGTATCAGGTAAGAAGACTGCTCATGATACCATAGCATAGACGTCAAAGTCTGGAATGGCACTGTATTAGAGCGATTATGACGGATAAGTGATAGTCACTACGTAATAGTGTGATGTCGATGTGGAAACATGTCCAATCTTGCAGAAATTTTAGAAATCTTTGCCGCGTGACCACGTAGCATCATGGGTTCAAGCGCCATTAGGTACGTTTGCAGGTCACCTCTAGTTCGTATACATGGCACTACTTTACATGGATGAGATGTGCTGAAGTCGGTGACTCTTCCCTACCTTCACGGGATGTTCAGGGGCATTTATCAGCAGGATAACGTATGAGCGAACATTGCTAGTATGTGCCAACATGCCATGCAGTGGGGTCCAGCTATTTCCCTAGGCACCACAGTCACCAGATTTCTCACAAATCAAACATGCTTTGGATATGATTGGACGCCATTTGTTGACCCTGTCACTGCTTCCTTCAAAAGACACATTTTGGCAGTAGTTGACAGGGAATGAAGAGTCATTTCTCAGGATGCTCTCCTCACTCTCATTGACTCTGTGCCTAAACGTGCTGCATCGTGTTTCGCCGTCAACTTGTTCCTTCAACCTACTGACCTGATCCTGTTCTCACTCTGTATTGTGGATATGATTTCAAAATACAGATAAATTATTGTTCGTTGATGTCTCCCCATATTTTCCGAGTTTCGACACTTTCTGGTAAATTTTTCTTAGTGTTGCCTTTTGAGTGTCGGACAGTGTATGTATGTTGAAGGACTATATTTTGCATGGGTTTGCGTTCTGTATTATACATATCCTTTCAAAATAAATATAACTTATTGTTCGTTGTTGTCTCTTTTTTCCGAGTTTCGTCACTTTCTGGCAACTCCATTTTACTGTTGCCTCTTGAATATCAAACAGTATGTTGAAGCATTATATTTTGCATGTAAAATAAATTCCTCGGTTCTACATAATAAAACTAAGTAGTAACTAAACATATCATTTTAGATTAATTTTCAAAACATTTTTGAATTTTTGTGTTTAATATTCTCAATAAAAAAAAACAGCGAAGCAGAATTATGCAAAAGAATTAACAAAGTATGCAAAATTACTTACAAAATAAATTTTAAATTATTGATAATGTACCGAGAAGACAAGAAACACAATTTGAACTTATTTTTCTTAATATAATGTTAATTTTAAATCAATAAATTTTTAATTGCAACAAAGTTTACTGATTTCAGATTAATTTCCCATAACTCTCTTTCCCTTGGAATGACTTTGGTTTCATAGATCCTCTAGTACTGCTATCTATCGGAAGACTTTAAAACGTAGTAGTACTTCCCCCTTAGTAGTGTCCTGATTAAACGAAAGACCCAGCCTACTTACAAAATTAGCATAGTGAGTTTGGCTTGTCCAAGTCTCAAAAGTAACAGAAACTCTGACAGATCTCTTATTTTAGATTCCTTAGAAACAAAATTAAGCGAACAATGATGCAAAATACACACAATTAAGATTAAAATTAACAATATAATTCAAAAAAATAGTTATTACGTATTCAATTTAGTTCTAAAGTATCACATATGGAAGTCAGTGTTTCTTGCGTAACACTAATGCTATAGAAAAAATTAAATAAAATTGAGTATTTAATGAGCAACTCATTAAAATAATATCAAATCATAATGAAAAAGAGCAATGATGAATATAAATACGATAAAGAAAATTTATTTAAAATTGGGACTAACGACAGTGATTTGGCAACCAAAAACAGTGCTTGTTAATTCAATTCTTGATCTATATATAGAAAATGTGGCAAAAAATCTTAATAGTTAAGTTTTAAGTTATATCAAAAATGTAGTTATATCAAAATTTGTAATAAAAAGACTGCAAAGCAATTGGAAAGTGAAAAAGAAAAAATAATAATAAAAAAATAAATTAAACATACATGTTTTCAAGTTGGATTATAATAGGACTTTCAAATAGCATTTTCTTATATGATGTTTGTGTTATAAAGATAGTAAGCTAAATAATTAATTCAATGTTAATACGAAGAACATTTATTTTGTAAAACATTCATTGCGACTCATACAGCTACACACATGCCCAAAATCATCTTTATATGTGGAGACTATCAGTTTACTCTAAAACTGTGAGCAGACATTTTGTGTAATATATATATATATATATATATATATATATATATATATATATATATATATATATATATATATATATATATATATATATATATATATATATGTATATATATATATATATATATATATATATATATATATATATATATATATATATATATATATATATATATATATATATATATATATATATATATATATATATATATATATATATATATATATATATATATATATATATATATATATATATTATATGTCAGGAAAAATAACTATAATCCTAAAAATCTTAAAAAAGTTACCAATAAGTAACTTAAAAAGAAATAATGTATTGGTTGTCTCACAGAAAATCTCACCTTGTGAGAAGGAGAGGTTTGCAATTATGGCATATGTAGAAATATTAATTATAGTTCACGACACGCAGTGTGGAAATTCATATGCAATTCAAATGTTTGTTTACCATTAAAAGATCTCGATCATTGCATACTTTAACTTGAAACTTTACAATTTAATTTAAACATATAAGCTTAATATTTGAACCAGATTGAAAAAATTAGTTTGGAAAGTCCACTGTCACCTATAAAAATGTTTACCCATAAATCATTAAAAAAAATCCCATATACAAATAGTTAAAAAATTGCTTATACTGTGTAACCCAGTGGTTTTCTTCCAGGAGTTTCTTTCAGTCACGTCTAACTTTGTTAGTTATCCTGAGTAGAACTGCTGTTGTATTTGTGCTGTTATTCTTTCAAGATATATTACTATTTTTCTTCATCTTTAATTTAAATTTTTGGAGTCACTGAGCGGTCTTACTCGCTCTTAGTTCTCCCCTGGCCAGGGGAGACTCTCTCTAATCTTCACTTGAATCTCGATTGATTATGGAAACTACTAAACCTACTAGACAGGACGCCTTTCGAGCAACCCAAAAAATTATGCTGGAACGACTGTTTGCCAGGCTAGATGAAGTCTGCAGCATGCTGAACGACATTACGAGCTCGGATGACTTTACTACCGAAGACAAGGAAACTGTTAGAGGAAAACTCTGCACCTTTGCAAAACACATCACTCAAGAAGCTACTATTAAAGCTAAAGAAGCGATTCAAGATGATTCCTCAACAGAAGATAACTATATTGAAATGACGGAAGTCATAAACCAGGATATTCCAACGCAAAATAAATTTGATATCCTTACTATGGATGATAATAACTCAGGAAATAACCAAAACAAAAACAGCATCAAAAGAACTCGAAAAATCAATGAGGATCAACAACCACCTAACAAAACTAAGAAAACCCTCATCGAAGATTCCACTGCAGATGCTAAAAACAAAAAAACTCCAACATACGGATGCTACCAAAGATGTACAACAGGATAGCTCTTCTACTAGCACACACTCCCAGGGAGAAAACAACGAAAATGCAAATCCCTCCATCATGGCTAAACCATCGAGGAAAATACCACCTATTGTTATCAGAGATAGAAAATTCTCTTGGAAGACTCTCGATAAACACTTTCAAGATGCCAAACTCACCGGCTATACTGCAAAATCCTCTACTTACGAACTGAAAATCAAATTCACAGACGCTGAATCTCACAGATCGGCCATCAAAATACTTGAAAAAATAGAGGCAGGCTACCACACCTACCTCCTACCAGAGGATAAACCACTCAAAGTGGTAATTCGTGACCTCCCACATGACACGGAAATAGCTGATATATCTGATAGCTTAATAGAAGAAGGATTCACCATCAGCACTATTGTCCAGATGACACGTCGCAGAAACGGAGAGACTCAAAAACTTCCGCTTTTTCTCATTACAATGCCAAAAACTAATAGAGCAAAGGAAATATATCACCTACAATACATAGGCAGAGTGAAAGTTCGCATAGAAGAATATAAAAACAGAGGAGGCCCTACTCAATGCCATAGGTGCCAAAACTTACATCATTCTCAAAGACTCTGCAAACATGAACCACGTTGCGTTAAATGCGGAAAAAACTGCCACTGAGGAGATTAAATATATCCATAACTACCACAAAATTCCTCAAGAAACCAGAGAATTAATTAAAACTAGAAATCGTATTCAAAAAAAGTACAGGAAGACGCTCAATCCTATATATAAAACGGCAATAAACAATCTTAATCGACTAATTAAAGAAAAATGCTCTACTCATAGGAACCAGCAATGGGAAGAAACGCTCAAATCCCTGAATACTGAAGATAATTCCGTTTGGAAATTTGCCAGAAACTTGAAACATAGGACTCAAACTTGTAAACCATTGAAATGTGAAAGGGGTTTAATATATACAGATCAAGAAAAAGCCGAGACCTTTGCGGACAGTATCGAAGACCAATTCAAATTGAACATCACTGAAACTGATCAAAATTTTGAAAATATTATTAAGGAAATTATAATTATATTCGGTTTATTTCCTTGTAAGTATAAAAAATATTATAATACTTACAAGGAAATAAACCGAACAAACATAGAGGACCCGGGACTCGAACCCACAACCCCTGAAGAACTTTATGCAATAATTAAACACCTCAATATCAAAAAATCGCCTGGTAAAGACTGCATTACCAATAAAATGATTAAATCTTTTCCGAACAATATCTTCAAACAGCTTTCCCTCATTTTCAACACCTGTCTTCATCTCAGCTACTTCCCACACACTTGGAAAGAAGCTATCATAATCATGATCCCTAAACCACACAAAGATCTTACTATTCCAAACAACTATTGGCCCATCAGTCTCCTCTCTTCACTGGGAAAACTTTTAGAAAGAATTATTTACAATCGCCTTTTAAATTACATGAACAAGCTTCCTAATGAGCAATATGGTTTCCGTAGGGAACTTAGTACAACCAAGCAACTCCTTAGGATTATAGAATTTATCAGCAGAGGATTAAAGAACAAAGAAAATTCTGCTTTTGTGATGCTTGACGTTCCAAAAGCATTTGATAGACTATGGCATGAAGGTCTAATTTACAAGATCAAAAACTTAAACTTCAATGCACATATGATACTCCTCATAAAAAACTACTTACTTAACAGATCGTTTTTCATTAGAAATAATAAATGTCTAACATCACAGAGAAACATCAAGACCGGAGTTCCTCAGGCCAGCATACTAGGACCAATTCTCTACCTGTTTTATACTGTTGATTTCCCTGTTAATAGATTGGACCACAATAGCATCACTGCATATTACGCCGACGACACTGGCATAATAGTTAAATCCAAATCAATTGAGCTAGCTATCCGTAAACTTCAAAAGAAATGAAATACAGTTGAAGAGTGGTGTTCCACTTGGAAAGTCCAAATAAACACTAGCAAATCCAATCTTCTCATCATTAAAAGACCAAGCACTAGATGCAATAGAACATCTGACCTGTTAATGTACAATGATAAAATCCCCATAGTCAACAATGCAAGCTATCTGGGTCTCACCATCAACCAACACCTTAAATGGAAGCCTCATGTCACAAACATCATCAATAAAGCCAAAGGAATGCTATTCAAACTTCGAGCCATCATGGGCTATTACAGCAAAACAAATGCAAAAATGAAAAAACTACTATATACAACAATGATACTTCCCATCCTCACCTATGCCTCTCCTGCCTGGTGCGCAATTGATAAATCAACAATGCTACTACTTAACAGATTTCAAAATAAAACTCTGCGGAATATTCTTGGAGCCCCTAGATACCTCAAGAACTCAGCTATTAGAAGAGATTTAAAACTAGACACTTTTGAACAATACTTCGCAAAAAGAAATATCAATTTTTTCAACAAAGCCGAGAACTGCTCAGCAGCTAATTTTAACGATTTATTCAACTGTATTAACTCATACGATGAAATCAAATTGAGACCCATTGCTGCGCACTACCTTAGTGACGCCACAATGTCTAGCCTGTCTACAGTAATTCCATAATATTTTGTACATTTTGTATATTTCTTATCTATCTAGATTTTATTTTTTCTCTGTACATATTTCTCTATACATATTTATTGCATTTTACTTCCTAGTGTTTACTTATATATTCAGAATTTATTCTTTTCTAATTTCAATTATATTGGCTTAGTTATTCTGCTTTTATTTAGTTTTTCACTTTATCTATTAAACAAGACTGAGATTTCTCATTTTGCACCTGTAAAGTTGTTTTTATTTACAAATAATTTTCAGGATTCGCACTCTCTTTTCGACTGTCTGCTCAACGCTGCCGACTAATCAGAGACGTCCGCTGTCCCCGGACTCCTTCTTCCTCTCCTTCTACTCTCGTGACTCCTCCTACTAGCCACCTTTTCCCTATTCCATGACGTCTTATTTCCGATGGAAGAGTAAAAGCAGCTTCGCTGCTGAAAGCTCTAGAAAATTTATCTGATTCTTGATTCTTGCTCTTTTCAAAGGTACAGTAAGACCCCGCTTAACGCTGTTTCGGTTTAGCGCTCTTTTATTTCAACCCGGGGATTCTACGAAATCGCTCGCAGCATACGGGGATTCCCCGAAATATAATGCAGCGATAGGTTTCAAATACATATCCGAAAGAGAGTACTTGTGTTTCTTGTTTGGTGCGGTATTGTACAGACATATTTTTATTATTGGAAACATTTGTTGACATTATTGTAAGTAGGTATTAATTTACATATTTAATACTATATTACAGTGTCAAATATTTTGATCTTTAGTTTTTACTATGGGTGATAATGAAAAAGAAAAGAAAGCAACCAGAAAAAGCATTTCACTCAAAACTAAAATGGAAGTGAATAGAAGTTTAGATTCTGGTGAACGTCAAACTCTTAATTAGTGCTTCATTGAATTTGCCAACTTCAACAATAAGGACCATCATGAAGAATAAAGAAAATATACTGTCATCGGCAACTACAACTACGTCAAGCTCTGCAACTAGAATTACCCGTTCTAGAAATAATATCATAGAGGAAATGGAAAAACGACTGTCTATATGGATTGACGACGAAATTGACCGCAATATGCCACTAAGCCAATCTATCATAATGGAAAAAGCTAGAAGAATTTTTAATTACATTCAGGCAGAGACAATTGACACAAGTGAAACTTTCGTTGCTAGTCGAGGATGGTTTAACAGATTTAAACATCGAAATAACCTTCACAACATAAAGATTACAGGAGAAGCAGCAAGTGGTGATACAAAAGCGGCGGCTGAATTTCCAGCGATATTAAAAAAATAATTGAAGAAGGAAACTATCCTCCAGAATTGCTTTTTAATGTTGAAGAAACAGGCTTGTTTTGGAAAAGAATGCCGAAACGAACATTTCTATCCCGTGAAGAGAAACGGGCACCAGGATTTAATGCTGCAAAAGATCGCTTAACCCTTCTACTAGGTGTTAACGCAAGCGGAGATTTTAAATTAAAACCGTTACTAATTTACCATTCCAAAAACCCAAGAGCGATGAAAGGCATATCTAAATCAACTTTACCTGTAATTTGGGAGTCTAATAAAAATTCATGGATAACTGCGAAAATTTTCCAGGATTGGTTCACTGAGCATTTCTGCCTGTCTGTTAAACGTTATTGCGAAATTAAAAAACTTGAACAAAAAGCACTTTTGTTAATTGATAATGCTCCAAGCCACCCAACAAATTTATCAGACTTAGCAACATGCATTCCAATCGAAGTGATTTTCTTGCCGCCTAACACAACTGCCTTAATTCAACCAATGGACCAAGGCGTTATATCAAATTTTAAGGCTTATTACTTACGGCGAACCTTTAAGCAAATGCTTGAAAAAACAGATGGAGAAGAGAACCAGTCCATAAGAGAATTTTGGAAAAATTACAACATCGTGGATAATGTAGAAAACATAGGGGTTTCTTGGAATGAGGTAACAGAAAGATCTTTGAAAGGAGTATGGAAGAATATTTGGCCGGATTTAAGTAAGAGCGATGACGTTGGACACTCTGTCGATAGTGAAATTAACGAAACAAACCGGTTTTGAAGGGATAAATGTGGAAGATGTCGAAGAAATAATTCAAGAAGCAGCGGCTCGTCTTTCTAATGATGAGTTCAAGGAATTAACTGAACATGAAAAAAACAAAAATGTTGACAGCAGTGATTCAGAAGAAGAGCAAAAAGAACTTTCGATGGCGTTTGTAAAAAGGAGTTAGTCTACCATAACTGAAATAATGGATCAATTCATTGAAAATGATCCGAATTTTGACAGGAGCTCAAAAGTAAGGCGTGGTGTTAGAGATGCTCTATCCGTTTATGAAGAACTTTTAAGAGAACAACGGTAAAGAAAAAGGCAAACAACATTAGATGCTTTTGTCACAAAAAGTCAGAACACTGAAAACGCGAAAGGCTAACTAAATATGACTGACTTAGAATTTTATTTGTTTTTTATAAGAATATTCGTTTTGTTATTTATATTTTGTTTTTATTTTTGCAAGAAATAATAATGTGGTATTAATTTGGTTTTTATGATATAAATGTTTGGTTTTATTTTTATTAAAAAAACATACTTTTTTAAATTTAATACATAACCAATTTCCTAGCCATCTTCCCCTTACCCCAATATTTACATGTAAAGATAGCCTCGTTTAGCGCTGTTTCGCATTACGCTCTACTTTGATGGAACGTATCCCCCGCGTTAAGCGGGGTCTTACTGTACACTGTTTTCAAATGTATTGGTCAACTTAGATTAAAGTTCTCTCCTTTAGAACAGGAGGGTGTTTAATATTGAAGTGAATGAAGAAGTTTTCTTAACGTTCACAATCTTGTAGAAGGAAATATGTGGAATTCCATATGCTATTACAATGGATATTTACCATTAAAAGATCTCTGTCATTATTTTTGCGAAAAAAGTGTTCCGCTTCAGTTATTAGTGTTTTAATAAAGCAAGCGATGATATACGCCCTTCATTCATATCAGCTCGAAAGAGTAAACATGTAACCTAAAGACATTAGATTAGAATATCAAATTTCGATTAAAACATTTTTATTTCTAGAAAATAATAAGTTTTGATACCAAATTTTGGCTAATAAGAAAGTGATGCATAGGAATGGAATTTATATTAATAAGACATTACATTGAATAATTTATAATTATAGAACACGCCCATTTTCTAAACTATTACAAATTGTATAATATCTTTTCTATTTCTTTAAATTTTGGTTAAAGTTTTCGTCACATCAGTATTATATAGTATTATTTGTTTTTATTGGTATATGAGAAAACACAAATCTTAATATCTTTCTATAGTAGCATTTGTTTTAATTTCAAAAATATATTTCCATTCCATAACTTGTGAATTTTTTTGCTGTTGGGTATGTAAAAAACAGATCTTCACATAAATATTTATTCATATTGAAATATCATTCAAAATATATCATTGAATGTGTACATGGTTATTTGCATCATATAGCATGCAAATGCTCAAGTAAAGAAAGCCAAAAGTTATACCCACTAAACGAAAACTTGCTGTGAAACTATGTGCTCGGAATCGACTCGACATTCGAAACCAGCATCGGTTGAGGAAATTTACGTAAGGAAGCAGTAGACAAAAATTTTCATTTTCGAGATGCAAATGTCGAAAAGTTTTCATTTACAGAGTGACATTGCTACTGCAATTATCTGCTTACTTTCTGAGAAAGGGTAGGCGTGCTCTCATCTACAAGTTGCTTCCTCGGCTTGCATTATCTTTCTTAGTTAACACTACATAATGTTCACCTTTACCAATGTTTTTAGAGGTTTCTGAAGAGTTCGCAATACTGTAATTAGGGTATATCAAGGCCTCATAGAAAGCAACAAAGCTCATTTCGTGACGTCACGATTGGAATGCAGTGGAAACCACCGGTACCGATACAGAAACCACGAAAACATGACTGCTAGCGAAATTTCAAGAGCTAATTTAAATTTAAATACCATTGTTGTGTGAATGTTTATTAATATAAAATTACTTTTCGAAAAACAAATTATTCAAAAGTGCTTTTAAAAATTTACTAATTAATATTTTTAAATAAAAATATGTTATAGACATTATAAAAACAAGAAACTAACAAAATAAAAATTAGTTAGATATCCTGATGGTATGATCCTGATGGCTAGATGTGTTGAAAAAATATAAATTTCCTGCGTTAAAATTTTTAATGTTGTTGGGTGTGAATACTCTAAGAAATCGCTAAATTTGTGTTTTTAATTTTAAAATACTTTATCTCCTGGTAAAAAAAACTTCAGCATTCATAATAGTTTCTTTTTATATTAAAAATGCCAAAATATTACATACATATTTTAAAAGGAGGAAAAATTATAAAATTTAAATTTCTCAAACAGAAACCTTGAAAACATTGTTTACTTCTTTAATTGTAATTGTTCAATTTGAATTAAGTGGTATTAGAAATATAAAAACAGTAACAGAGAAACTTATCTGGAATTCTCAAATCGAAAACGGAATATTCCAATCGAAGGAGACATTCCAATTGAGATTAAATCATATCACTGAGATTATAATCGATAAAAAAAAACTTTTAACGTATTATATTCAGTTTTATACTATCATATATGGAAGTCAGTGTTTCTAGCAAAACACTTGAGCCGTAGAAAAAATTAAATTAACGTGATTATTTTATTAGCAACTCATTAAAAACATTAAATAATAAAGATAAAGAACAATGATGGATGGAAATGCGTGAAAGAAAATCATATAAAATTTCAACTGACAACAGTGATTTGGAAACCAAAAACAGAGCTTGTTATTTGAATACTTGATCCATACATAGAAAACTATAGCAAAAAAAAAACATTTAAAAGTTAAGTTTTAAGTTGCATCAAAAATGTAGTAACAACAGAATTTGTTGTAAAAAACTTCAAAGCAATTTGAAAGTAAAAAAAATAAAATAAAAATAAAATATATAAATAAATAAACATTATAGTACTAAATGGGATTATAATATGTGTTTTCCAAATCATATTTTCTTATGATTTTTGCGTTTTGTCTGATAAATAAGCTAAATCGCCAATCCAATGATAATAAAAAGAACATTTATTTTATATACTAATAAACATCTGCACACCTGCCCAAAATCATCTGCATATGCAAAGTTTCTCAGGTTATTCAAAATCTGTGAACACTAATTTTATGTTATAATCATAGATTGTAGATTAATTGGGAAGATAATAGTTTTGTTTATTTTGATTTTTGTGTGAGATATTGCATTACTTTAAAAAAAGTGATATATACACAAAAAGTAAATTTTATCTCAAAAATAGTTACCAGTAAAACGTTTAAAAAAACACATGTATTAAAAATTTTAATACTTGAAATATCATTAATAGTCACTTGTCCTACATAATAAAAAGATCACTCCTTATTGGAAGGAGTGGCCTTACTGTAACAGTAAATGTATACGTATTCTTTAAGTTCGAGGAGTTTTATTAGTAGAAACACAGGGATAGGGAAATTCCCTAGCCCTGGTAGAAACATGTATTTTCACTCGAGATAGAACTCAGCTTGTTGGCGCCTGATGACCTTGACGATGATTCAGTTGGTGATGTAAATAACGAGATAAATTCATCTGGTTAGCAACGGTTTATCATATTGAATATTTTTAATTATTTTTTTAACTTACCTTCCTAAAACTTAATATATTTTTCTTGTATAAAATACGAAGTTTCTTGTAAAATATTTTGCACATATAACTGAGAAATTTTATTAAATTCTGCATCACATTTATAAATTTCTAATATTATTAAACATATAAATACTAAAATAATAAAATGAAATAAATAATAAATGTTTCAATTAAATAAGTTATACTTTGAATCGAATTACAAATATTTATTGTATTGGGGCAGCTTGAAATTTATCTTAGAAGGTTTTTTATTTTAAAAGATAGACAATCTACACACTAAATGAAAAAATATTTTATTTCTGCAGTTTAACTGAAGCTTTTTAAAATACTCAAGTAAAAAAAATAAACATGATATTAATTATTAATTTACATTAATTAAAAATAAATTTATATTTAAACTAAAAATAAAATATAGTTTAATGGTATTAGTATGATAAAATGAAAAATAGAAGGGAAAAAAACTGCTTGAAATAATAAATTTATAATGAAACCAGTCATTTTTCATGCAAGTATGGTAAAATGACAAATTATAAATATTTTGTTTGGTGTATTTAGTGAAAAGAATTATTGAATTTCACCCTCAATTTTTTACACATATTTTATTCTCATTTATGTTCAGAATACCTTTATCACACAGAAATCAGGAGGAAATGTGATACTGAATGTCTTTACATTTTTTATACATATAAATGAGGAAATTTATAAATTATTTGTAAATTTTCTAATTGTTAAAAATTGAAGAACTAATTTTTTTTCAAATAAAGGAATACCCTTAAATTGAACTATAGATGTTCAATATTTACAGCTTGTGATTCATCTAATTTAGAATTTTTAATTTAAAAAGTAGACAATGTATAGACTAAATAAGAATATCTTTAAAGACTGCAGTTTATTTTATTAAAATTTATATTACATCCAAAGCTTATTAAAACCATTCATGTGTGCAAAAATGTTTTTACATAATTTTAATAATATCCTGATGGTATGATCCTGATGGCTAGATGTGTTGAAAGAATATAAATTTCCTGCGTTAAAATTTTTAATGTTTTTGG
>JAJQOW010001439.1:0-49295 GCA_037975125.1 Latrodectus hesperus | reverse complement strand
TAATTAATGGAAAAGAGCTTATTTAAAATGTAATTAAATTTAAGTTATTATATGGTATCTTGTTCGAAGTTTTTATCATTTTATTTATGTCTAAATTACAGATTTTGTACACGAATTTTGTTATGTTCTTAAATTTTGTATTTTTCCGCCCTCAAACACATTTAATAAAAATAAAATAAAATAAATGGCCCACTAAAATACAGAATTTTAAACTTTATTTTAGATTGTATTATATGTTAAGTATGTATTACTATCAAATTATACATTATAAATATATATTGCTTACTAGTTAGTTATAATATGCAAAAAGTTTATTTTTGTTAGTTATATTATGTGTACGAAAACTATTGCTATATATTACTTACAGTTTAACATAATTTATAAAAAAGTTTCTCTACTGTTCTTTTTTTATAACACTATATATTACACTATTTTTCCACGGAAAAATCCTATCGTGTATGGCGGGCTTTAGTTTTGTAAATCACGAAAGGTATTGGGTATACTTCCGTAAGCAGAGCTGTTCCGATTCTGCGCCAAATTCCTTGCTAAATATGATGCCAAGAGGGTGATAATAACCTTGTTATGGTGCTGAAGCACCACATAACGAGATTGCTTATTTATTCAAAATGACACTCTCAAATCTTTCAGATGGCCTTACCGCGGCGAGGGAGTGCTCCTGGGCGGAACGGGCGAAGTACCTCGGGAGTGTGTTCTTCTGGTAGGGCCACCCAAGGCGTGAAGGCCGTTCCACTCATGGAGGAAGGAACATAAGTGGAGCCGCCCTATTGATCAGCGGTTCTGTTGTTTAGTATTAACCTTTTCGTCCCGGCGGTACAACTGTTGTACCACGAAAGTGAGTGTCTCAGAAGACGGCTGTGGTACAACAGTTGTACCATGGATTTTTTCCCCTTTCAAGCGCCCGACCTTTTCCTGCTAAACTTTCTTCGGGCAGTTGAGGGCGATTTAATTGCTGCTCTTTTGTGAATGAAAGTCGTAAAAATTGGGGACTTGTCTGAGCGGCGAATTTTGGCGAAAAACGATTTTATTGGCTCCTCTTTTTAAAAGGGAAGCATATTCATCCTCACTTTAGCAAATTTTTTCATTGTAATCAGTTACTTTTTTCGTCGCTAGAAAAAATATTTTTGATGGCTGCACTTCGTAAAGGGTTGACTGATGAAGAAATTAAAAATTTATTGGAAGAATTAGAAGAAGAAAATTTTACAGACAGTGATTCTGATTGCTGTGATGAATCTGAATGCAAGGGTATTAGTTTTTTCTGAAGGCAATAATGATGCAAATTCCTCTGTATCATTTGATTTTGATTGGCGTAAGGCTAAAGCAGGTGATAAGCCCATCATTTTTAAATCTAAGGAGATTTAAGTATTTCTGAGCCAAAATAAAGGACTTAGTTGAGGAACACGAATTTTTTTTATTTATTTTTTCAGAAGAAATTTTAAACTTTATTGCAGATGAAACAAATAGATAGGCTTCCCAAATATTAGAATTACATCCGGGAAATAATAAAAGAAAGCATGGGACAAATTGGACTAATATTGATATACCAGAATTAAAAAAAATTCTTAGGACTTATCTTTATCTATACGACCCATTAAAAAAATAACATCAGAGATTATTAGTCGACAGATGAATTGATTGAAACTCCTGTTTTTAGAAAAATTATGTCCCATGATAGATTTTTTAATGTATTGAGAGTTTTACATTTTACAGACAATAAGAATAAACCAAAACTTAATGAAGAATATGACAGATTGTGGAAATTATGCTAACGATTTTTGATTTTTTAAATAAATCTTTTAAGGAGCACTATCATCCATCTGAAGGACTTGCAGTTGATGAAGTCATTATGAAATTCAAAGAAAGAGTGATATTCAAACAACATAATCCTAAAAAAAGAAAACAGTGGGGAATTAAACTTTATAAATAAGCAGACAAATATGGCTATACTTTTGATATAAAAGTGTATTTAGGTAAAGACAGAAATAAAATGAATCCAGGAATTTCTGCTATTCTTAAAGTGTGTTTAATTGATTATTTGTCTTATATATTTGTGGTCATTTTAATTCGATTTTTAAGTATTGAGCATTTACTATTAGTCATTAATTTTTATTGTCATTCATTGAATGGTAATTAAATTTTCTGTCTTAACAAGAACTTCCAAGCACAAGATGTTTTTTCTTTCAATGGTAGATTCCCATATTTTTAAAATATTGGAAGATACTCGCGGAGATCCAAAGTAAATATTTAATTCTATTTCATACTAGCACTGTAAAATGATATGATAGTAATTGCTTACAATATTTTACTGTTATAATTTTTGGAAACAAAAACAAATCAAAATGCTTTTGAATAAATAAACTTCAAATCAAGCAATCAACAAGGATTGTATAAAAATTTAATAAAAATAAATTTGAGCTAAAACATACACCATTTTAGAAAAGTTTGTTTCTTTTTAAAATGTTTACAAATTTAAAATGACAACTATTCTGTTGATGATATTTCCTAAAACCAAAATGAATGAAAATTTACAACAGCTAACAAAAATCTAATACAAAGAAAGAATTTAGGTAAACTATAGTTAAAATATATTATCAGAAAAAAATTTCTACCTGTGCTTAAGATATTCCTCTAGTTTCAAAGTAAAATAGTTAAGCACTAATAAACAAGCTTTTACAATGAAACCATTTTCAGATGACAAGTGCAATCAATTCAAATAATTTAACGACAGAAATTTATCACTATTCACACAAAAAATATCAGTAATATCTTTTATTTTGGTTCAGCAAATGAAAATTTTCAAAATAATATAATAAATTGAAACATCTGAAAGATTCAATTACTTCGAATTTGTACACATTAATCCTAAAAGTAAATAAATATTTTTGAAAAATTCATAAGTTTAAAGTTGAAAATAAATAAAACTTTTTGCAATTTTTCTTTTTCTTTTATAATTTCACACTTTAGTGAAAAAATACTCCAATATATTTCAGAAAAAGAAGTAACCTAGAGTAAATTCACAATAAACATAAAAAAATGGAAGCACCTACAAGTAAATAAATTCAGATAATATTAGTTACAACAGGATAAATTTGTCATACTTTATGAGGAAAAGGATATATTCTAAATAATACCTACATATCTTTTTTACAAGTAACAAATTATATTAAGAATATGATATTAATCTACTAATTGAAACTTGTTTCACATTCAGATAATATATCTTCCTATTATACCATCCATGAAAATATGGATGAATATTTTAAAAGGAAAAATTCCTGTCATCTGTAAACTTTATCTATAAAAAATACATACCTCCAATTAATTACAATATAAATACGATTTCAAGTATTTAATTTTCTGTATATGTTGAGAAACAAAAATTGGAGTTATAAATTATCAAACGTTTAACTATTCAATAAGATAAAACTAAAATTAAAAACTTAATCCTCTCTTTCACTGCCTTGTAATAAAAGTAATTTTTTAAATGTTTTCAACAATTATATATTCTATTCTGCACAGTTAGTACTAAAATTCGAAAATTTTTGAGATTTTTCAAAATTATTTTTGAAAGCTAGCAAAAATCATTAACTAAAATTTTTTCTAGATTTCAATCTTACAGACCAATATCTGCATGACAGAACATCTACTTATAAATAGTATATTTGCTCTATTGTCGTATAATTTTTTTAAGGTTTTATTTCACCGTTGGAATTACACAAACACATCTCTATTTATTTTCTTGCAGCTATCTTTTTTTAAAAACCTATACATGAACAAGAAAAATTAATTACTCTTCTCCTAAGTTGTTTTTCAATAATTTTTAAGTGATGAATTTTAAGCATTTTTCGCACATCATTTTAATCTATAATAAAAAAAGATGCAGACATTGAAATGTTGGAAATATAAAATGAAATATTAAAAAAAACTATTTTTGTAAATGTTTCGTTTTATTGTTGTACGATATAAAGACTTAATGTGTAAACTTAATTTGGCAATATTTTCACTTTAGATATAGATTAAACGAATAAAATAGTAAAAGGCCAAGTAACCCTGGCTGCCGTAATGTGTATGATTTCATTTTTTTATGATGCTTATTATCATCACAGATATAAATACCTACCAGTGATATTACCGCGGTCAGCGGACATTACTCTTTAAAACCATGGAGGAAACCATAATTCCTCCATGTTGAAAAACTGTCATTTTAGATGTTTGTACACCTGAAAACGGTCGCGTATAATTAACGGACATATAAATAGTTTTCTTTCTCAGATCGTGTTCCCATTCACTATGTAGGAAACCATGGAAAAAAATGTGAGTTTCAACTGTTCTATTCTTTGCATTAATATCCACAAGGTTTCTTTCCGTTGTAAGCTACTGTTTCTAAATTCTAAAGAATTCAGTTCGTAAACTTTTTAGTTTATATATATAATCAAGTTTTTTCTTTTTTCGGAATAGATGCTAGACATCTTTCTTGATTTCTTCCTTTCGAAGTATTGTTTATGGAAAATATTCCAGGGCCACATTGTATTTTTAATCTCACAACAAAAACATGCAGGTAGAAATAACATAAATGTAAAAATGAAAATACTTCCAATCATAAATTGAGATGTGATATACATTTAAAAAAGTTGCCTTTTAGTTGTGTCAGTTTTCTACGTAGTTTTAATTTCTGTATAAAATTAAACTAATCACGATTTTGGTTTTTAAAAAATAATTTAATAAGCATAGTTTCATAAAAGCTTGAAACACTCTGAAGATAAGAATTTATTCTCAATATAAAGCTAGTGTTTTCTTGCTAATGTTTTGATAAGAATTTTATAAAAATATTTTCTGAGATGAATACGAGTATATTTTGGAATGTACTATTTGAATAAACATTTTCAAATTCTCAGTCATTAAGAAATGAACCGAATATTACTATTTATTTTATAACAAATGTAATTTTATTAAACAATCAACCTGAATGCTACATATAAAGGAGAAACTCAAGATTCGTCTGGCTACATTTATTGTGCAAAACGTTTCATACTTAGTTACAGAAACATGCAGAAAGGAAAATTCCATTTTTAAGCTTTTTCCTTAAAAAGTGAAAGATAAAAAAGCATATATTTTAATCCATTCAATATAGAAATTTGTCATAAATAAAAATACTTAAATCAAAAGAAAACTGGAATCATTAAAATGTAATCTGTGTGTTAAATACAGTAATCTTTTTCAAATGCAACTTTTGCAGTTTGCTTGTACTTACTCATAAAAGAAAATATTTGTTCAAAATATCTTTATTTATTAATTAATTTATTATATTAATATTAGGCAGGCTGCTTTTATGAATGTTTTTGAAATATTTAGTTAGTTTATTGCTTATCATTTTTATTATAACTAATTGCAAATTCATTACTCGAAAGAAGTCTGTAATTATTTTAAATAATTATTTCAGAAAATTTTTTGTAATAAATTAATATACGCCATATAGTTTCTGAAACAGACTAGATTTGTTTCACAAATATAATCTTAAAATTCTTATAACATTTCTTAATGTGGTATGTAAAACAACGAATAGAAAATATCAATAGCTTGTCGATAAGTATAGTATTTATGGTAACCACATTTTCATGAGAATTACGGCAGATCTAGCGCGGCGTATCTCCCTCAAAAGATAAAGATTTGTCATGGTGTAAACCTCAGCACTTAAATGGGGTGAAAATGACCCTCTCCTTTCGGTCAAGGGGGCAGGAAATGTCATCTTCTCACGCCGTCCTAGGAGCAGTTTTTTTAAACGGGGACGCCGGACTCAAAAGGTTAAGGGGAATCCTTCCTCAAAATAAATCTGGAAATGAGCTTCAGGGCCATCTAACACAGTTGTTTGGGGGCAGTCCTTCTTACAAAGACTGAAAGAACTGATTATTGAATTTAAACTCATAAGCCACGCCAAAGCACCTGTTTACAAAAAAAATAGTTCCTATCTCTATAGGGGGGGGCGAATTTTAAGTGGGGAATGAGAAGACCACTTAACCGCAATAGGGGTAAAGTGGACAATATAACCCCCCTCATCCTAATTTCCTTCAGCGTGTTCTGACGCAGATTTTCTCCGCATATGTGGTCAGTTTGTTTGTCCCCTCTCGCCTCAAGGTATTCCATCCTGGAACTGTATGTCTGTAAATCTCATGGGGGGGAAAAAGTAGCACTGGCTCAAATGCTTCTCAAATTTGACACCGGAAGTATCCGTTGTGAGCTTAGTCAAGCAATGAGAAAGAAAAAGCTCTGCTCGGAGATTTTGGGAAGAAACATTCTATTTACTGTTCAACAGAAAAGTATACAGATGCATAAAAAAATTGATCAATTTCGTTATTATTCATTAAATGATCAAAACTTAATATCAATGTTCAAATAAAAATATACTTATTTATTTTTCTTAATTTTACGAGATTTGATTCTTTTTTAATGAGCCTTATGAGAAAGCAAAACAGTTGCGCTTCTCTCTAAGTACTTCATTTGTAAAAATATTTTCAAATAGACAAAAATGCCGAATTTCTTATCTCTCTTAAAAAAAAAAAAAAAAGATGATGATGTTGTTTATATATTAACTTTGGAATAACTTTTCTAGCTTTATAAAATATTTTGACACAAAATTTATGGAAAATTCCGTATATTTCGCTTATAATTTCTATCAATGATTTTTGTAGGAATGGAAAGTCTACCTCTCTATTTGGATTGATCAGGCATCTCGACATTGTTTCTTGATATATTTGTGAGCGAACTTTAAAAACAATATAACCTACTACATAATCCGCACTTTTGAGTTCAAATATGGCGATATCATCATTTGTATCTGAAGAAGTGAATTCACTTTAAGAAAAATGGAGTCTTAAATTTAAGAATTAAATAATCTTCACTTTGGGAATAAGCAAATGATCTTTTTTGTGTGTATGTGTGTTAAGTAGAGTTTAGCCCCTCAACAAATTAAAATAGAATGTGTTTCTCAATAAAATAATAAACATTACAAAATACTCTAAATTCCTCGAAATGTCGTAAAATAGATTAGGGTCTCACATTACATCTAAGTTCAATGTATATACCATTTTCAAATTTCTTAAATTTTCTTCACCTGTAACAAAATTTCATAACTCCAGGTATCCAACATCAGAGCTCCAAGCTTGCAGCCAAATCTTTAAATATTGTTTTTATATTAATTCTTAGCGTATTTATTCTCATTTTAACTTGCCAAAAATCATAAAATTTTGAAGATAATGAACTTATAGTGTTCATTTTAAAGTATCAAGTGACATTTTAGCGATATATTTTTCTCATCTTTATATAGGTAAATAAATAAATAAATTATTCTTCTCCATCACCCTTTTTCCTATTAAAGTATTTTTAAATATATTGTTTTTAATTTTTGTGCTTCTTTTAAAAGTGTTTTCTTCATTTGATTTTAATTTCTTAATCGTTTTCGCACTTGAACTAAGCATTTTTTTAAAGGATTTTAAACTATTTTCAGCACATAATAATCATCTACTTTTTATAATTTTTCAGTACTACTGTTTATGAAAATATATTTAAAGCTGGAAATAAGAAAATGCAACTCTTAAGATTCTTCTCATATATATATATATATATATATATATATATATATATATATATATATATATATATATATATATATTGCAAGGCAAACTGAATGAGAAAAGATCAATCCTAGTTGATTCCTAAAGACGTTACACTGCTACTCTGGGGTCAAGCTGTGTATGCGTAATGAGCCAACTTTTCTTTTTCATGGCGGTAAAATATTGTACGCAGGCCCTATTTGCTTGGTAGTTGAATTCCATTCCTGTTCGCACCCATGAAACGAAAAGGCAGTTCAGCCATCACTTTTACTTTTTTCCTTTTCTAATTTTCGAAAATTGTAAGTGCTATTTTACTGAGTTCAATTGTGGCATTTTATACATTTTGTAAAAAGTATTTTCGCATCTCAGTTATACCTTTTTGAACTGATTTCGTCATAAAATATGTTTTAGGACATCAACAAATGAAAATGTTTTTATACCACATATTTTGCATTTTTATTATTTGCTGGTATTAACTTTACTTTTCCATAAAAATATTACTAACAAAATTTGCTAAATAAAGATAATAATTTTCTAAACTTCTACTTGCATATGGTTTAGACCAAAATGTATAAAAGATTATAAAAATGAAATTATTTGATTTAAATTTCTAAATACGTACGTACATATATAAATATGAATTGTAATCACATGTTACTTTTGTTAGTACATTAATATATTCAAAAAGATGTGTAAAATAAATTATAATGTAATTTTTATTCTGTGTTAAAGATTGAATAAAAAATTATTCATGATCTAAAGATTATATGTGAAAAATTTTTTTCAAAGATGTGCATTTAGTAGTTCAAAAAAATGTGATAAGAATACGCTCGAGTATGTCGATTTTTATCACAATGATGTGATAGAATTCACATCACTACAAATACACCCCTTTATCATAATTTCTCAGCTTTTTTTGGCAAATTCAACTTTTCGTTTCTTATTTAATTTATTGGGAAGTTTAAAAATATTATACTTTACCATTGATTATGAAAAACTTTTTCTGCTGAACAACAGTTGCTGATAGTTTATTAATCTTTTTAACACTTATTTTTTTACGTGATAGTTACAGCCTATTTTAATACATTACACAATTTACAATTAAATAGTACTATCAACAGCAGTAGGAAACAGTAATTACTCTGAAATTGTTCAGAACGATATTCTCTACTAAAAAATCTATTTTTTTAAGCTTTATGAAGAATATATGTCAACCAGTATGTAATAAACTAGTGAAAGCATAAAAATTTGTATTCTATTTATTTTAAAGACTATTGAAATTTGAAATAATTAAAATAATAACATGTAACTACATTATAATAGCTACACAATCATTCAATTATATATACATAAAATATCCTACATTTAAAGATAGGAAATTTACAATCTGTACATATCTGTGTGTGTGTGGAAAAAATATTAATACTTTAAGAAGTTAGCTGTCTAGCTGACACAAGACAACAACATTTCTTCCTCCTTTGGAGGAACCATTTTCTACCCACCGAGTTTCCTTCTGGCAGTGGTGAGAAATTTCGGCTTTTTGTGTGCAGAAGACATAAAATTTGAATGTAGCCAGGGTGAAAGTGTTGAGCTCCGGGCAACCACATGTAAGTCCAAGATCTCCACAGCCCCTACAAGGTCTTACAATTTGTATCCAAGCTTTCCCCCAACATCTGATTATTAACCAGATTAACAAAGGCAGTATAAAGTGCTAATGATAAACAGTGCATATTTTTCAGACACTAAGAAATAATTATAAAATCAATTTTACAGAGATTACTTCGTACCAAAGGTAAGAAAATGAATTGAAATCTAATATTACACTGATCAAACATAGGAAATACAGCAAAGATTTTCGATGTACTCCTCTTAAATGTCATATGAAAATAAAAGCAAGTAGAAAATAATGCTACAGCAATGGACAAAGAATATTTTAAAAGGGAAAATGGTTCTCAAACCAATGTAAAAAAATAAGTAATTTAACAATAAGCAGGAAAAATCTTTATTTTTTCTAAGTATATTAATAATATTTAAAGGGGAATTTTACAAAAATAATAACATTCAATTTAAGTAAAACATGTTCGTTATTGCAAAGAATTTATAGTTTTTGAAGAATTTACATCAAACAAAAAATAACATAGATTGTAATCATCGGTAACCATAAGTTTCTATTTATTGGCAAAGCAACGACAAAATATAAGGAATAAATTGAAATCATTGAATTGACGCTTGAGGGATATATATTATTGCAATTATTTTAAATAAATACAAAAAATTTATCTCACTTAAAAGGAAAAATAACTGTACTTAATATCTGAATGAAAAAAAAATTAATTGCATTTCAAATATGTTTATTTCAAATATATATGAAAATAATATTGTCCAATATTTAAATAAAGATTTTTTGAAGTAAACAAAACTTAGAATAAAAGATGAATTCCAAAGGTTCAAGTAGTTGAAGAAATAAACTAGAAATCATTATTCACTCTTATTGCAACAAAATATTTTGTAAATATTATAAAATTACAATAAGTCTGTATAATTACTTGCCAAAATGAAAAATATTTTATATTGGAAAAGATATTGTTTACGAAAACTTTTAGGTTCGTTTAAAAGATTCTTTTTAAATTCATTAATTTTTTAAAACATTTATACAAAATTTAAATTAGAATATATTCATAGACAAATACAACAGGTAGGAGTACAGAAAATTTTTTTTCAGGACACTATTTTCAAGAAATATCAGGACATATGTCAATAATTAAACAAAACCAATGTTACTTTTACATATTAATTTCTGCTTTATGCATAAAACACATTTTAGAAAGGAATAAACTATTTAATAAATTCTGAGTTTTTTAATTTTTAATACAATATGAAAAATGATACAGAAATTTAAACTTTCTATACTGAACATTTTTTGAAAATTAATAAGTTACATGATAAATGCTTTAAATTAACAGTTAATTTATGTATAATTGAATAATGTTCATTTTGAACTGGATGCATTAGCATTTAATTCTGATAATTTAACACTGCACTTTTTTAACTTATCATTCGCAGATCCAATCTCTGCATTAGCAGCAGACAGCATCATTTGTCCAACTTTCACATCACTCATATTATCATATCACTGATAGCACATGCTATTTTTTTAGTTGCATCACCCAAAGGTTTTTGAGCTACACACTGATTATCAAGCAAATTTTTCTTTTCTTTCTCAAGTTCATTAATTTTTTCTAATAGGTGCGATTGCTTAAACTTTTTTCACAAGTAGCTTCTACATCTTCCTCATCTTTTCTTTTCTTCTCTAATTGTGTTGTATCTTTTGATTTTTCCATATATGATGCATATTCTGCACGAGATTTCTGAATATAATGCATCATTTCTTTGGTATATGGAATGGAGGAAACAGGATTGCCATGCATTCGAATAACATCATGACAAATCCGTAAACTTTGAACTGTTAATTCTGATAAAGAAGCTCTCTCCTTTGTCACAACAGAATTGTTAGTTGAAAAACCTCTTTCTGGTTGGGAATTTACATTCAATAACGACAGGCATGCTTTAACCACTCTAGAAAGAGTAGGATATTTTATATAACCACCAGCATCTTTTATATTGAAAACTGCATTCCAATATTTAGATATTTTTATAATTATCATAATCATTCACAATCAAAGTCATCTTCACACATGTAAAGAATCCACTCTTCATTCTTCTTATCAAAATCTGAAAAAGTTTTATTCACATGAGGAATTTGTTGAAGTAATATGCTAAATGAACGCCTAGACTCTTCCTTTTTTCTGTTATACGGAGACAAACACTGAAGATCTTTGAGTAAAGGATTTGTTATAGGAAGATTTTTAAGCAAATGCTTTGAAGTTGCTATGTAGCAGCTTCTGACACTTTGTAGAAATGTTGTTCTATCAATAAGCTGTTCCAGTATTGCTGTTGCACCATGACCTATTTCAATCTTGTTTAAATTTAACCAATTTTTTCTGAATCAACATTAATTTGTAACAGCTTTACTCCATTTTTTTCACAGACTTCTTCTGGGTTTAAAAATTTAAACATAATACTGCGAACAAGTTCATTTATCTTACTGTACATCACATGTACTAAAGATTCGACTTTTTGCATTAAAAGTAAAAATAGTTCAAAAGTTTTACAAAAAAATGAAACAAAATGCAGATATGCCAGAGTCTTAGGGTCTTTCAAATGTTTTATAATATGAAGATGTCTATCAGAAAGAGGAGATTTCGACTCTTTAGGTACTTTAACAATGAAATATTCTGTTAAAACATCATATTGCTCAACAATTCTTTCACAAACTAAGCCCAAAGTTAAGCAACGGCTCTCAACATGACGAAGGAAACTATGTCTAGCTAAAGTTTCTTCCAGTATTTCTAAGTTTAAGGAATGATAATCTTCCCTTCCATCAATATTACAATCAATTTTTTCAATACCCTTACATAGTGCTCCATGGATTATGTGTAAGCAACATGTACCCAAATCAATTAGTACTGGTAAACTTTGCTTACTCAGTTCACTATTTATTTGCTTTAAAACAGCTAAATTAACTCTTGGTCCATCCATTGACAACTGCATTAATTTTTCTAAATTCGAGCCATCATTTTGAATAAAACTTAATAAAAATTTTTACAATTTTATTGGCTTCAGCATGCCTTAAAAAATGTGATTTGAGGAAACTAATAACATTCTTACCTTGTTTGCCAGACCAATATGAGATGTAAATATCCAACTGTTTCTTTATTTGTTTTGTAGTAGTTTCATCGAAAAGTAAAACAAAATATGAAGTGCCGATATTCCGAAACAAAAGAGTTTTGAAATACGGACCTAATCCAAAATTAATCATATACCTGACTTTTTGCTATTGAGAAAGCATCAAAAATTTCCCCGTAAATGTTAGCTAAATCATTCAAAGACGAAAAAGAATAATTATTTTTTATTGCCACCAAAACTAAAATGGTTTTCTCTGATATCGTTTTGGGAAGCCATGATTTGTTATTCACTACTATCGTCGATGTCGAGGATTCAGATGAAGTTAATGACTTGATAGTAAATAGTGTTTGATTCTCTTAACAGTTAACAGCTTTTTGTGTTTTAATCCATCTGCATGAGCAAGCACTTGTCTAAAACACATACTTGAAACACTGAATTAGCTTTTGCATATGAAGCACTCCGCAGAATGAACATCGTCAACACTTTGGCACCAGGTCTTGATTAGGCATTTATTCCCATCTTGCAGTTCCAACCATTTGTCGGAAAATTTCGTTTTCCTTGGCATTTTTAAAAGAAAATTAATTGTTATCAAAAAATAAAATTTTAAGCTTTCTAATAAACATTCTTCAAAACACCCTTCAAAATCTTTCAAAATGGCGCAATAAGCATTTCACGCATGCGCATAAACATACGCGAATAATTCTCACAATTTCCCCATCATTGTAAATAGTTGTGCACTACTATAACCAGAATCTTTGTCTGTAAAGGCAGAAAATAGAATTTAATGGTAACCCCAAACCTAAATTTTTCTAACGTCAGGCATTCTTAGCAATGGCTGAAAACGAGACGGAGACGAATGTATGGCAACCTTATTTCCGGTTTAAAAGAGCATAAAAAAGGGGAAATTTTTCTCTTTCTTCTTTCATAGAAAGCAGTTGAAAGAAAAAATATATTCCACTGAAAGAAATATTTACGACTGAAAAATATAAAATTATTAATTAAAATTAAACTTTTAAAAGAATAAAATAAAAAATTAAGGAATTCCAGGATTTATTTTGAAAAATAAGGATATTTCAGGAATATCGGGACAACTCCGAGACCTGAATATAACTATTAAAAAAATTCCAACTAGTACAGTTGAAAAATTTTCTATTTTCTAAATAGAGACACCTTTAATTTATGATCATTATTTTGTATCAACATTAAATCATATGCCATGCAGAGCAAACTATTTATAAAAGATAGGACATTGAAAAGGACATTTGCCGTACAATAAAATGTAAAACTTTTAATGGGAATAAATATTTTACATGCATACATTTAAGCTGCTAAATCTAAGATTTTGTAGTTTAAGAAAAACATTTAGCCAAGAATATGCACTAAACTAAACTGATAATGGTAGTAGCAACTTTAAATCTTGTTTCTCTTTGCATAAAATAAAATAACACTTCCAAGGAAAGCTCCTTTAGATTCAGATTCTCACAAAAAACAATCCTAAATGCACAAACTCTAGGAAAATTTTCTTTTCTTTTACTTATTTTCTGTTAATAAAACACATAAAATATTCTTCTTAAAAACCTTGCAACATTGTAGAATTTAAATGTAAATATATTCTATAAGATTTTAGAATAGTTATCTAATTAATTTAATAAAAGGAAAAATGGAAAATAATATTTAAAATGACAAACTTTTAGACTAAGAAACAACAAAGGAACAGAAGTACATTTTAAAATACAAGCAAGCATCACCTCAAATTAAATACTTTTAATTAATTAAATATATTAGAAAAGACAATATTTGCACAAAGTTAAAGGTAAAAAAATATTGAATAAACTTCTTAAAATTTTAACAAACGTAAAGGGCTTGTAAATTTAAATTTAATAAATTCACTATTAATAAATTCAAAATTTCAGAACACTAATTTCATACAAGTACTAAATCAAAAACATTAAATAAATAGTGCATATTTTTCACACCCCTTAAGAAATATTTATCAAATCAATTTTACTGAGATTACTTAGTACCAAAGGTAAGAAAATGAATTTAAATCTAATATTACACTGATCAAACATAGGAAATACAGCAAAGATTTTCGATGTACTCATTTTAAATGTCTTATGAAAATAAAAGCAAATAGAAAATAATGCTACAGCAATGGACAAAGAATATTTTAAAAGGGATAATGGTTCAAAACAATGGAAAAATAAGGAATTTAACAATAAGCAGGAAACATCTTTATTTTTTCGAAGTATATTAATAATATTTAAAGGGGAATTTTACAAAAATAATAACATTCAATTAAAGTAAAATATGTTCGTTATAGCAAAGAATTTATAGTTTTTGAAGAATTTACATCAAACAAAAAATAACATAGATTGTAATCATTGGTAACCATTAGTTTCTATTTATTGGCAAAGCAAAGACAAAATATAAGGAATAAATTGAAATCATTGAATTGACGCTTGAGGGATATATATTATTGCAATTATTTTAAATAAATACAAAAAATTTATCTCACTTAAAAGGAAAAATAACTGTTCTTAATATGTGAATGAAAAAAATTAATTGCATGTCAAACATGTTTATTTCAAATATATATAAAAATAATATTGTCCAATATTTAAATAAAGATTTTTTGAAGTAAACAAAACTTACAATAAAAGATGAATTCCATAGTTTCAAGTAGTTGAAAAAATAAACTAGAAATCATTATTCACTCTTATTGCAACAAAATATTTTATTTTGGAAAAGATAATTGTTTACAAAGAATTCTAGCTTTGTTTACAAAGATTCTTTTTAAATTTATTAATTTTTTAAAGCATTTATACAAAATTCATATTAATTAGAATATATTCATAGACAAATACAACTATTAAAAAAATTCCAACTAGTACAGCTAAAAATTTTTCTATTTTCTAAATAGAAACATCTTTAATTTATGATCATCAAATTGTATCAACATTAAATCATATGCCATGCAGAGCAAATTATTTATAAAATTCTGGACCATGAAAAGGACATTTGCAGTACAATATAAACTCAAAACTTTTAATAGGAAGAAATATTTTACATTCATACATTCAAACGGCTAAATATAAGATTACGCAACATAAAACCAACATTTAGCCAAGAATATGCACTAAATTAAACTGAAAATGGTAGTATCAATTTTAAATCTTGCTTCTCTTTGCATAAAATAAAATAACGCTCTTGGAAGTTGTTAAACTTCCGAGAGAAGCTCCTTTAGATTCAGATTCTCAAAAAAAACAATCCTAAATGCAAAAACTCTAGGAAAATTTTCTTTTATTTCACTTATTTTCTAATATTAATTGATCAAACATAGGAAATACAGCAAAGATTTTCGATGTACTCCTCTTATATGTTGTATGAAAATAAAAGCAAATAGAAAATAATGCTACAGCAATGGACAAAGAATATTTTAAAAGGGAAAATGGTTCTCATAACAATGTAAAAAATAAGGAATTCATCAATAAACAGGAAAAATCTTTTTTAAATAATATATTTATAATATTTAAAGAGGAATTTTACAAATAATAACATTTAATTTAAGCAAATTATGTTAGTTATTGCAAAGAATTTATAGATTTTGAAGAATTTACTTCAAATAAAAAATAACATAGATTGTAATATTCGGTAACCATAAGTTTCTATTTATTGAAATAGCAACAAAATTTAAAGAATAAATTGAAATCATTGCAATGACACTTGAGGGATAAATATTATTGCAATTATTTTAAATAAATACAAAAAATTAAACAGATTTAAAAGGAAAGATAACTGTACTGATAATATAAATGTAAAAAAAATAATAAATAAATAAATAAGAAAAAAAGGATTTGCATTTCAAACATGTTTATTCCAAATATATAGAAAAATAATTAATTCCACTATTTAAATAAAGATTTTTTGAAGTAAACAAAACTTACAATAATAGAGGAATTCCAAAGGTTCAAGTAGTTGAAGAATTAAGTTAGATATCATTATTCCCGCTTATTGCAACAAAATATTCTGTAAATATGATAAAATTACATTAATTACTTGCCAAAATGAAAAATATTTTACATTGGAAAATATTTTATTGTTTACAAAGATTCTTTTTAAATTTATTAATTTTTTCAAACATTTATACAAAATTTATATAAATTAGAATTATTCAAAAACAAATACAACTATTAAGAAAAATTCCAACTAGTACAGATGAAAATTTTTCTATTTTCTAAACTGAAACATCTTTAATTTATGATCATCAAATTGTATCAACATTAAATCAAAAATCATGCAGAGCAAACTATTTATAAAAGATTGGATATTGAAAAGGACATTTGCAGTACAATAAAAACTCAAAACTTTTAATGGGCTGAAGTATTTTACATGCTTACACTTAAGAGGCTAAATGTATGATTATGTAATTTAATTAAAACATTTAGCCAAGAATATGCACTAAACTAAACTGAAAATGGTAGTATCAACTTTAAATCCAGTTTCTCTTTGCATAAAATAAAACTTTCGAGATAATCTCCTTTAATTTCAGATTCTCCAAAAAACAATCCTAAATGCACTAACTCTAGGAAAATATTTTATTTTATTTTACTTATTTTCGCTTAATGAAACACATAGAATATTCTTAAAAACCTTGCAACATTGTAGTAGAATTTAAATTTAAATAAATTCTATAATATTTTAGAATAGTCATATAAATAATTTAATAAAAGGAAAAATGGCATATAATATTATAAAGGAGAAATTATTAGATTAAGAAACAATGAAGGAACAGAATCACATTTCATATTACAAACATGCATTAGCTCAAATTAAAGATTTTTAATTAAATAATTAGAAAGATAAAAATTTGCTTGAAGTTAAAGGGAAAAAAACATATTTAATAAATTTCTGAAAAGTTTGACATATATCGAGTGCATTTAAGAGTATGTAACTTAAATTTTAAGTAACATTATTAAAAAATTAAAACTTTTTAACACTAATTTCATGCAAGCACTGCATCAAAACATTATATAATTGGAGTGCATATTTTACAAACATTAAGAAATAATTATCATATGAATTTTACAGTGATCACTTTGTACAGAAGATAAGAAAATGAATTGAAATCTATTACACTAATAAAACATAGAAAATACAGCAAAGGTTTTCGTAGTATTCCTTTTAAATGTTATATGAAAATGAAAGCAAATGTATAATACTGCTGCAGCAAAGGAAAAAAATAAGGAATGTATGAATAAGCAAAATAAAATTTTTCAAAATAATATATTTATAATATTTAAAGGGAAATTTTACAAAAATAATACCAACCAACAATAAAATAAGTGGAAGGAATTAAAAATATTATAACAAGAATTTAGGGATAAATATTATTGCAATTATGTTCAAATAAATACATAAAATCAGACACTATTAAAAGGCAAAATGACTAGTTAAAATATGAATGAACAAAACGAAATGAAGTGCATTTCAAACATGTTCATTCTAAATATTTATAAAAGTAATTTAGTTCAAGTTTTAAAAAAATAATTTTTGAAAATAACTTAATTCAAAAGAGGAATTTCTGAGGGATGAAAAGTTGAAGTAAGTCAAAATTCATTACCCACTCTGGCAGCAAAACAGTATTCTATGAACATAAAAAAAATGAAAATAAGTCTCTATGAATAATTTTCAAACTGAAAATTGTTTTATAATGGATAACAAATCATTGTTTACAAAGTATATTGTGTTAAGTAAAATTACTTTTTAGAAATTAATAAAAAGTTTCAATAAATTTTAATAAATTCAAAGACAAAATGTTCTTTAAAAAAAAAACAGAAAAATCTGGAACTATTACAGAATTGAACTAATAAAAAATCTGGACTATTTCCTTTTTCTGCACAGAAACAAGTTTAATTTACGATCGCTAAACTGTGAAAACACTAAGTCATTTAGCATGTGGAGCAAACTATCGATAAATGTTTGAACAATGAAAAAAACGTTTACAGAACATTAAAAGCTCAAAAAGTTTACTGGGAAGAAATAATTTGCATGCATATTTCAAACTGTTAAATGTAAGATTATTTTAAATAAAAATTACACTTAGACTAAAATTATACACTAAATAAAACGGCAAAATAGTTGTATCGATTTTAAAACTTGTTTCAATTTACATAAAAATAAAAATGTGCTTCTGAGAAAAGGCTCTTTAATTTCAGGTCCTTCAAAAAAAAAACTTTCCAAATGCAAATGGTATGAAATTTTTTTCTTTACTTAATTAAAAATTCACTTTAAATAATAACTGAAATATTATATAAATTGGAAATGAATAAAATTTGCCTTTTGTTTTAAAGGTTATTTTACATAAAAAGCAAATAAAATGTTACAGCAATGACAGATAACACTTCATTTTGAATACCTGTACCCTAGTATTATGCATTGAAACATTAAATTATACAAATTTCTTGCAGAAAATTTTGCAAAAAAATTAATTTTTATTATTAAATGTCATTTGAATAAAACTATTGAGGTTTAAGTGAAGTAAAACATATTTATTAAATAAAGGAAATTAATATTTATGATTTAAAAATTATAGACACAAAAAGAGAGTTGATTTTAGCAATAAAATAACTTTTGCAAGCACTAATTATTAACATACCAATGATATGTGTGGAGAATTAAGATTCGCTACTACTAACTATTAACATACCAACCATAAAATATGTAAAGTTAATTCAACTTTATACATTCACTTTTATAATATTTAAAGGAGACTTTCATAAAAGTAATGAGCAATATTTCAAATAAAATATGTCTATTTATGTATATATATAAAGAATTTAATTTAAAGCATGAATATTACACACAAAAAGAGCTGATTTGAACAACAAATTACCATTCACTACAACTAATTATTAACATACCAATGATAAAAGGAGAGTAAATATATACAACCACTATTTGGTCGTTATAATAAAAATTTCTTGAAGCTAATATTATTTAGAACAAAAGAAGAATGTCAGATTGTCAAGCAGTTGAAGAAATTGAAATTATTATGAAAAAGTGATTATTAAACTGGGCTGCAACATTTTATTCTAAAACCGGAAAATATTTTCTTTGAGTTAGTACAAATAATTTTCAAAATAAAAGCAGTTTAAATAGGATAAACAATCATTGCTTACAGAGTACTTTATTTTAATTCAAGTTTATAAAATTTATAATTTTTCTTAAATATTTAAGTAAATTAAAAGGCATTCATTGATAAAATTCAAATAAAAGAAAGATTATATTAAAAGGAAATGAATAAAATTTTTCTTATCTTCATTGAAACACATTTAATTTTTTATCCAAAAATTACAACAAATTTGACTTTTTTAACATTTTAGAGCAAACTATTAGTAAATAAAAAGAGACAGAAAAGAATATATGCAGTCCCTTTAAAATTAAAAACTTTTACTGGAAGGAAATATATCACTTGCTTATTATTAACCTCTGAAACATATGACTAATTGCAATAAAATAAAGATTCAATTACAGAATATAGACAACATACAAATGAAAATTATGAAATCAATTTATAGAATTGTACTTAGTTGCATGAGGTGAAAAATAGGCTATTAAGAAAAAGTTTTTACATTTAAACCTCTCTGAAAAACATTCTAATTAAGCAATTTTTGGAAATTATTCTTCTCTTTTACTGTTTTTAAATAATAATCTCATAATAATTGTTTTCTCCCCCTTAAAAATATTTTTATATTTAGCAAAATTAGAAGGTTAAAAAATCATATAACATTTGTGAATAGTTGATTCATTTATTTATTAACCAGTTAAAAAAATGTAAAATAAGTAAAAACTTCAATTTTAAAATGTAAAGTTTCGTAAAAGTTTTCAAATCTTCTTAAAAAATGATATTAATTTCTGTTGAAACAAAAAGAAAAGAAATGAGAAACAATGAAAGAAAATTAAAAACAATAACTTATTTTAAAGAAAAATTTTCCAATATAAAAGATTTTTTTACAGAAGTCCCTTCATATTGAAGGTAAGAAAATGAATTCCAATCAAATACTTAAAGGATCTCACACTCAAAAAATGATAAATAATTTTAAAAAACCTTTTTCTTAAATGTTATTTTAATATAAAAGCAAATAAAATATGTAATTGCAAGGACAGAAAATATTTTAAATGCAAAACATGTACTCAATATTTACATAATGAAATAAGAAATGGACTACTGATTGAAAATTCTGCTAAAAAATAATTTTATTCTAATTAAAGGAGAATTTTACAAAAGTAATGAGGTATATTTCAAATTAAATATGTTTATTTAATAAAAAATTAGAATATTTAAACCATAAATATTAGACACTTAAATAGATTGGATTTTAGCAACAAATTACAATTCGCTACTATAAATTATTAACATAACAATGATAAAAGACATGGATTAAATTCAAAACAGCATAAGATTAATGGAGTGTATAAGCAATATTGCAAACTTTTTATTCCAATAAACACTTAAATATTTCACAGCTCTTTTTTTCAATTAAACAGATTTAAAGGAGAGTTTAATAAATGAGCTTCACTTCAAATGGTCTGTGTGTGATTTAATATACTATATTCTCTCTGCATAGATTTTACATAATTACATTTGCATATTGTTGTAACTTTTAAATTACTTAGCTTTTCTTTTTTGTTTTCTCACAGTCCCTAACATTTATGCTATAAAACATAATAGGAATATTTTACACTAAAATATTATAAAGGACTTATTCTATCTCATTATTTATCAGTCAATTAAGTAAAATTTACATTTGTTTTCAATTCTAATTTTGAGTTTTTCCTCTAGACTGACTAAAAACTCTAATATTTTGCACGTATTTTTATTACTTATATACTTTAATATACTTATTTCCGCACTTTAAAGCACCTAAAAATTATGTACCATTACATAAACTTTTGTTTAAATTTTAGTTTTCTAGTGTTCAATCTTTCTACTTGTGAACTTGAACTGACTCTTCTTTCATTTGAAACAAATTTAAAAGTTTTACTGGTATTTTAACACTATTAACTTACTAATTCATGCTTATAGCCATTTTATGAAAAGAATATGTTACAAATATTTATGTAAGCTTAGCAAAATTATCTTTGGTCAGTATGAATATCATGTCAGGAGAACTTTAAAACAACTGTGTCCTATTTTAATTATACCTGAAGTGAAACATAATTTCCAACTTCTTAATTTTATTCACACCTACTTGGTTTCTATAATGCCCTTTTTTTCATAGTATATTATATATATTTTTGAGAATATTATTTGCAAAACTTTCCAAGGCAAGATTTTAACATAAGTTACTTCAGAGTTTAATATATGATTCTCATTAGCCACTTTTCTCATCAAGCGGTTTTCAGGCATTTATTTTTGTTTCGTGTTCAGGGGCAATACTTAATATATACTCTGTGAATTACAATATAACAATGAACTGAATTCAAATGCATATCCTTATGCTTGTTTTCTCAAGAATTTCATGAATTTACTTGCTTTTCTTGTAGTTTGAAAAATACTGTGGTTGAGTTTAAATAATTTATTGTTTTAAGAAAAACAAGTAAAACTTTTGAGGTCTAGTTTCCTTTTTTAATAAAATTATCACATGCAAAAGATTTTACTCAATTTGACTTTTAGTATACACTACGACGATACCTTTAAGAATACATTTAACACATACAAAATATTAGAAAATTGAAATTATCCAACTTCAACTATAAAAATTGACAATAGCTATTTCGAAGATGACCCAAGACTTTTTGCTACTCTAGCAATATCGAATAATCTAGTAAAAAAAATACATTTAGAATCTTTTAATTTTTAAAAGAAATTTAATAAATATCTTCACCTCTATTAAAATTTCAATATATAAAATTTTCTTGTTTAAACAGATCGCCAGCAATGATGGATTGATATTTTCTGTTAAAGTAGCAGTTCTCTTTGTCTTGAATATTAACTGAAATAATTTTAATGAATTTTAATTTTCTAATTTTTGCTTGCTTTTCTTGTACATTCCCCTGCAGTTTAAAAAATAATGTGGTTGAATTTGATAAATTTATTATGTTTTAAGAAAAACAGGTAAAACTTTTGATATCTAGTTTCCTTTTTAAATTAAATAAATCACATGGAAAAGATTTCATTCAATTTGATTTTTAGTAAACACGCCGAAGATACTATCTAGAAATGAATTTAAGATACACAAAATAAATGAAAACTGATATTATCCAACTTTAACTACAAAAAATAACAATAGCTACTTAGAAGATGACCCAAGACCTACAGCTACTCTGGCTATAGTCTCTAATAATCTAGTCAGAAGAAATACATTTAGAATCTTTTACTATATATTCCAAGGAAATTTAATAAATGTCTTCACTTCTATTAAAACTTCAATAATTACACTTTCATTGTTTAAACAGATCGCCAGCAATGATGGATTGATATTCATGTTAATTAAAGTAGTAGTTCTCTTTGATTTGAATATTAACTGAAACAGTCTTGATGAATTTTCCATTGCTTAGAATTTTGCCATGAAATCTAAACAAAGTCTCCTGTAAAGAAAAAGTTATATCAATATCTCGAGAGATACAAATTTAAAGGAATAAATTAAAATTTCTCTAAACATCAACACCAAGCCAGCGGAGAAGGGTACATTTTGGGGAGGTTCTTTTGTCAAATGAATACCATTTCGTAAGTTAACGTAGAAAACGCATTATCTATACTTATATGAAGTCAATTTCTATTAAAATATTTACAAAAACATTTGGCCATAGAATAAGAATCAATTTGTTCACTGGAAGTAATTATTATTTTCTTCCCATTTGATAATATTACTTGCAAATATTTTTTTATCATATATAAATGTATTCGTTGTTGCTAAATCTTCTAAGGTATGTAAAATTGATTTTTAATACAGATTTTTTAATTAAAACTAACTAAATGATCATGCACTAACAGAAGATAGCCATGAAGAGGCAAGAGAGCAAATTAAATAATAAGTGCAAAATAAAAAAAGAAAAAACTTGATTATGCATACGTAACTCAAAAGTTAAAGGAACTGAATTTTTCAATTTAGAAACAGTAGCTTACAATGTCAAGAAACCTTGTGGAGATTAATGCAAAGAACAGAACAGTTAAAACTCATATTTTTTTCATGGTTTCCTATATGGGGAGCAGAAAAACGATCTGAAAAAAAAACTACTTATGAAAATATTTTTTTGTTCCAGCCGTTAAATTTCTCACGGTCAACAACAATGACCTTTGTATCCTTGTGTAAATGTCATGTTACACACATCACACCATAGAGATTGAAACTTCGGCACAAGCAACCGTTATGCTTCCTTCATGTTTCTACAATATTCGTGAAGGGTCGCATATAGCTGCTGTTTTAGGTTTCTCCTCAAGAAAAGTTTCTGTAGATTCAAAGTAATGAAACTTCCAGACCACTATGCCAAATTATTTAATTATCGAATTGTTCGAGGAAGTATTGATTCATGAATGTCTGGGGCAGTCATTTTAAATTTTGATTCCAAAAGTTAAATAACGGTAGGTATTTCACTATATTCGTTATCATGCTCAGTAGAAACAGCAAATATCTTTACACGAGTAAACGAAAATTCTTAAAATTTTGGCCCAATCCACTTGGTATTGTAAATTGCACATCAAATGTAAATACCAAACAGCTTAAGATGCCGAACCTCAGTAGAAAAATATAGTATTTGTGAAGACCTAATAATGGATGTTTTGGCCATTTCGTGAAAATTATCTTTACTCGTGCACTGCCATCTGTCAATGTCTTCACTCGTCATCTATCATTAATGTTGACTGGACTTTACCTGATTCAAGACGAAATTATACCATGCATAAATACGTTAGACTTCTTCTTCCAGTAAAATCTGTTTCGGTGTCGGCAGGGCTCGACTTAACTTAATTGGGAGCCGGGAGAAAAATTTCTTTGATTCGCAACAAGAATAAATTAACATTAACAAATTTGCTCGTTCAGGAAGGAATTTTGAGAGGCTTCCTTAAGGTTTATTTAGCTTGAAATTCTCGAGCCGTTTTAGGTTTTCTTTTTGGCTCCCAGATGTGTAAGACATTTGTTTTATGTGGCGGATGATGGCGAGTGGTTAATGTTTCTGACTCCTGAACTATGGGTCCCGGATTCAGAAATAGCCCGAAGTAGCAAAATATCTTGCCTCTATATTGGCTAATTGTGGGGTTTTCTAGATCCATTATTGGCACTCGATACTGGGACAATCTTGGGTGTTCAATATTTTATTATAAAGAACCAATGTGGGTTACCAAGATAGGACCATCTAGATGCTCCTTTCTTTCTCCGTTTCCGTGTCCTTCCTGCTGAGTTGATGAATGAATGTGGCCCATCCTATAAACGGGTTTGCGTAGGAATGACGTGTGTAATGCTACTTGCCCCCTTGGCTAAGTTCATAGGTGCCCGGGTAGTGATAAATTAATTATTTTACAGCTATAAAGCTTCTACAAACTGATGACGGAAATGTGAAAATGGGATTTTTGTTTATTTATTTATTTATTTTAGAAATAAAAAGTGTTTGCTTAAATAACATTGATTACTAGCATGTAGATTACACGTGTGTAATATTTTAAATGTATTTCTTTCTAAATTTCATCTTGATTTAGGTTTCAATTTTCTCATATGTTGAAGAAATCATTACGAATTTCGTTCATATAATTTAGCAATTATAATATCGTCTGAATTATAATTAATATTGGAAGATACTCGCGGAGATCCAAAGTAAATATTTAATTCTATTTCATACTAGCACTGTAAAATGATATGATAGTAATTGCTTACAATATTTTACTGTTATAATTTTTGGAAACAAAAACAAATCAAAATGCTTTTGAATAAATAAACTTCAAATCAAGCAATCAACAAGGATTGTATAAAAATTTAATAAAAATAAATTTGAGCTAAAACATACACCATTTTAGAAAAGTTTGTTTCTTTTTAAAATGTTTACAAATTTAAAATGACAACTATTCTGTTGATGATATTTCCTAAAACCAAAATGAATGAAAATTTACAACAGCTAACAAAAATCTAATACAAAGAAAGAATTTAGGTAAACTATAGTTAAAATATATTATCAGAAAAAAATTTCTACCTGTGCTTAAGATATTCCTCTAGTTTCAAAGTAAAATAGTTAAGCACTAATAAACAAGCTTTTACAATGAAACCATTTTCAGATGACAAGTGCAATCAATTCAAATAATTTAACGACAGAAATTTATCACTATTCACACAAAAAATATCAGTAATATCTTTTATTTTGGTTCAGCAAATGAAAATTTTCAAAATAATATAATAAATTGAAACATCTGAAAGATTCAATTACTTCGAATTTGTACACATTAATCCTAAAAGTAAATAAATATTTTTGAAAAATTCATAAGTTTAAAGTTGAAAATAAATAAAACTTTTTGCAATTTTTCTTTTTCTTTTATAATTTCACACTTTAGTGAAAAAATACTCCAATATATTTCAGAAAAAGAAGTAACCTAGAGTAAATTCACAATAAACATAAAAAAATGGAAGCACCTACAAGTAAATAAATTCAGATAATATTAGTTACAACAGAATAAATTTGTCATACTTTATGAGGAAAAGGATACATTCTAAATAATACCTACATATCTTTTTTACAAGTAACAAATTATATTAAGAATATGATATTAATCTACTAATTGAAACTTGTTTCACATTCAGATAATATATCTTCCTATTATACCATCGATGAAAATATGGATGAATATTTTAAAAGGAAAAATTCCTGTCATCTGTAAACTTTATCTATAAAAAATACATACCTCCAATTAATTACAATATAAATACGATTTCAAGTATTTAATTTTCTGTATATGTTGAGAAACAAAAATTGGAGTTATAAATTATCAAACGTTTAACTATTCAATAAGATAAAACTAAAATTAAAAACTTAATCCTCTCTTTCACTGCCTTGTAATAAAAGTAATTTTTTAAATGTTTTCAACAATTATATATTCTATTCTGCACAGTTAGTACTAAAATTTGAAAATTTTTGAGATTTTTCAAAATTATTTTTGAAAGCTAGCAAAAATCATTAACTAAAATTTTTTCTAGATTTCAATCTTACAGACCAATATCTGCATGACAGAACATCTACTTATAAATAGTATATTTGCTCTATTGTCGTATAATTTTTTTAAGGTTTTATTTCACCGTTGGAATTACACAAACACATCTCTATTTATTTTCTTGCAGCTATCTTTTTTTAAAAACCTATACATGAACAAGAAAAATTAATTACTCTTCTCCTAAGTTGTTTTTCAATAATTTTTAAGTGATGAATTTTAAGCATTTTTCGCACATCATTTTAATCTATAATAAAAAAAGATGCAGACATTGAAATGTTGGAAATATAAAATGAAATATTAAAAAAAACTATTTTTGTAAATGTTTCGTTTTATTGTTGTACGATATAAAGACTTAATGTGTAAACTTAATTTGGCAATATTTTCACTTTAGATATAGATTAAACGAATAAAATAGTAAAAGGCCAAGTAACCCTGGCTGCCGTAATGTGTATGATTTCATTTTTTTATGAAGCTTATTATCACCACAGATATAAATACCTACCAGTGATATTACCGCGGTCAGCGGACATTACTCTTTAAAACCATGGAGGAAACCATAATTCCTCCATGTTGAAAAACTGTCATTTTAGATGTTTGTACACCTGAAAACGGTCGCGTATAATTAACGGACATATAAATAGTTTTCTTTCTCAGATCGTGTTCCCATTCACTTTGTAGGAAACCATGGAAAAAAATGTGAGTTTCAACTGTTCTATTCTTTGCATTAATATCCACAAGGTTTCTTTCCGTTGTAAGCTACTGTTTCTAAATTCTAAAGAATTCAGTTCGTAAACTTTTTAGTTTATATGTATAATCAAGTTTTTTCTTTTTTTATTTTGCACATATTATTTAATTTGCTCTTTTACTTCTTCATATTCTGTTTGTGCATGAACGTTTAGAAAGCGATAATTAAAAAATATGTATGGAAAATCAATTTTACATATCTTAGAAAATATTGCAATAACGAAAATATTTGTTTATGACGAAAATAAGTATATTATGAAATGAGGAGGAAAAAAATAATTACTTCCAGTGAGCAAATCGATTCTTATTTTATGGCCAAATGTTTTCGTAAATATCTTAATACATCGTCTTCACAAAAGTAGATAATGGGTTTTCTAACTGAGGAACTAGTTTCTTATTTGACAAATGAACTTTCGCAAGATGTACTGTTGCGAATGACAGCACCACCACCCACCAATCATGTGCCGTGCGCATCCCGCACGAGCTGACGTTATATGTTTATATTCCTTTTTTCTCTTCAGTAGACCTTGAAACCTTTGTCCATGTAGTTTTTAGTGTTCAGTGTGCTTCATTAAATGTTAGTATCGTTTCACATTCTGAGTTTTATTCAGTAAAATTAATTAATCTGCCAAAATACGACATCGGGTAGATGTCAGCCCTGCTTCAACGTTTTTGAGTTGTTTCGTTACAGAGCGTAACGTTACATAATTTCTGGCGCCCAACGTGCGGCGTTTTCGGCAGCTAGTTGATTAGTTTGAGCCTGAAAATGGATGTGACACAACTAAAAAGACAACGAAAATCGTTTCGTACCTCATTTACTGCCAGTGCGAATAAAATTGAGACTGAACTTTGGCAAGAGAGCCTGGATGTCAATCGACTTTCGGTTTTGAAATCGCAAATTAGTGATAAATTTACACGCTTAGAAGTATGCCAAGGAAATATTACGTACCTTATTCTGAAAGAAGATTCTGAAACAGAACACGAGGAGGATTTCCTGACTGCCGAGGAAAACAGAGATAAGTTCTCCGAACTATGCTGGCGAATTGATCGGCTATCTTTGAAAGAACCGAAAGCAATAGAATGCTCTGAGAAGAGAAAGTTCAAACTGTCCAAAATAGAGCTAAAGAAGTTCAACGGGGATGTTAAGGACTATTTGACCTTTTGGAGTCAGTTTAGTAAAATCCACGATGATGCAAGTATCCCTAATGAGGATAAATTTCAATATCTCCTGCAAGCCGTAGTGCCAAAATCGAAAGCAGCTCGTGTGGTGGAGAGTTTCCTTGCAACGGCGGATAATTATTCTAGCTTAAGGAGAGATTCGGACGTGAGGATCTTTTAGTGCAAGTTTATGTTAGAGACCTGCTCACCAAGGTTTTGAAAAATGCGGTCACCGGGCGTTCCAAGACAGATCTTCCGACATTATACGACGAGTTAGAAGCGAAGATACGGGCCCTAGAGAGTCTAGGACGAACGCAAAAAAAGTATGGTGATTTTCTAAGTCCTTTAGTGGAATCTTCTTTGCCGGAAGAGATATTGCTAGCATGGGAAAGAAGCAGAAACATGAGACCAGCGTCTGATGCTGAGACTCGTTCACATGAAAATTTAATGGATTTTCTTAAGCAAGAAGTAAAAGGGGAAGAGATGGTCGAGTTAGCTCGAACTGGTTTCGCTTCTTCTTCTAACTTTAAGAAGAAAGGTGCAGTGCACAAATTAGATAATTACCCAACGGCAGCGTCATTGGTAAGCACTAACACTAGAGGCAACACAGGTAAGCGAATTTTACTTTGTGTTTTTTGTAATATGACACATCATTCCAAGGACTGTTTGGAAACGAAAAAAATGTCCTTAAATGAAAAGAAAAAGTGTTTGCTGAAACATAGAGCCTGTTTTTCATGTTTCTCTGCCACGCACTTTTCAAAATCCTGTAAAGTAAAAAATTCTTTTTTATATTGTGCCAAGCCGCACGATAATTTATTATGTGACCATTCTAAAGAAAGTATTAAATCGGATTTCATCGAAGCTAATTCATTATCCAATAGTTGTGTTAAGCATGATGTTTACTTAATGACTTTAATTGTAAAAATACGCGCAAATGACAGAGTGGAAATGTGTCGAACGTTAATAGATAGCGGATCTCAGTATTCCTACATCTCAAAGCATGCAATCGAAAAATTAGGTATTAAATCAACTATAACAAAGTAAAAATGCAGCATGTGTTATTTGGCGGAAGAGAAACGCCGAGTCAGAGACATGATGTTTACGAATTGGTTATTAGTTCGTTGGATGACTCATTCATTCTAAGTGTTGAAGCTCTTTCCGAAGAGGGAATTTGTGGCAATGTTCCAAATTTCAATTGTTCTGCTGTTATGAATGAGTTAAATGAAAAGGGGATTATTCTATCAGACAGTGAGGCACCTGATTGCGAGATAGATTTGCTTTTGGGAGTTGATGTCGTAGGGTTTTTGCTTATGGATAAACCTATCAAATTGGATCCGGGCTTGTTTTTGTTAGAGACGCGGTTAGGATTCATTCTGATGGGAAAACAGGAAATGCTTAGTAAACGTAATGCAATATTTGGTACTGTTTTGAATGTTATTTCTTTATATGTTTCGAATGCATCTATTTCTGAGTTGTGGGATCTGGAAAGTATTGGGATTCTTGACCAAGTTCAGAGGTTAAACAAAAATAATGAGCATTTATAGGTGATACAGGAGTTTGAAAAGAATATGAAGATTCTGCCGAATGGCAGATACGAACTTTGTTTGCCTTTTAAAGCACATACAGTTGAGTTGCCTTCCAATAAAGATTTGACATGGAAACGACATACAAAAATGTGTGAACGCGTACAACGGAATGGGCTTTTAGAAAATTATAAAGCTGTATTTAAGGAATGGGAGGAGTTACAAATAATAGATAAAATCGAGTGTGAAAACGATACCTCTCATTTTTTGCCACTCCGACCAGTTGTGAAAACCGAGAGTAGCAACCAGTTGTGAAAACCGAGATTATAGAAAAAAATGCGGCCAGTTTTCGACGCTTCGGCTCCGGAAACTGGAAAGATCTCATTAAATGATTTATTGCACAAAGGTCCAAATTTAATCGAGCAGATATCGGATATAATTGACAGGCTTAGAAGTTATCCTATTGGAATTTCTGGAGATATTGAAAAGGCTTTTCTCCAGTTGGGGATAGCCCTTGTGCACAGAGATTTTATGAGGTTCTTTTATCCCACGGGGAAGGAGCAAATCCCGTATCGATATTCTCGAGTGTTTTTTGGTGAAACATCGAGCCCGTTTTTGTTAGATGCGGCACTTTCACACTTGGTCGAACATGTGCCAGATGAAGATTCTCAGATAGCCGATAAATTGAAACTTTCGTTTTATGTTGACACCTGCGTCGCGGGAGAGAATGATGTTAGACAGCAAGAATAATTTATTTTGAACGCTGGGGCAATTTTTTCTCGGGGTTGTTTTAATTTACGAGGTTGGGAGAGTAATGTTGAATGTCAGTATCTATCTAAGAGTACGGGGCGAGGAAAGTTTTAGGAAGGTTATGGGATCTTGACAGGGATATTTTAAAATGCAATATTTGTGTGGAAGATCTAAAATCTGATTGTAATATAACAAAAAGGTTTATTTTAGCCGCTGTACAGAAACTTTTTGACCCACTCGGTATTTTATGTTCTGCAACTCTGCTTCCTAAGATACTGTTGCAGAATACTTGGAGATTGAAATTATCTTGGGATTCACCTCTGTCAGATGATGTTGTGAAACACTTTCATAAATGGTGGAGTGAAGCGGGTAGACTGGTGAACATAGAAATCCCGCGTTATTTTGAAATTAATGATTTCACTGAGATGCGCGTATTTGTTGATGCTTGTAAAGAGTCCTATGCAACTTGCGTATTTCTGAGATCAGACACTTCCAAGATGTAAAAGTTGTGCTTATCAGAGCAAAATCTACAGAGGCCACCTTAAAGTTAATTACTATCCCCAGGTTAGAGCTTATGGCATGCTGTATAGGTGCCAGGTTAGTACATTCGGTGCAGCAAGCACTTAACATTACAGAAATGGAAACAATTTTTTGGAGCGATTCCATGATTTCTTTATATTGGTTAAGACATAAAAGGGGATGGTCACTTTTCGTTTCGAATAGAATTAAAGAAATATAAACGCTTTTTCCTGACAGCGAATGGCGACATGTGCCAGGGAAAATTAATCCTGCTGATTTAATCTCTCGAGGGTGTTCACCTAGTTATTTGGTTGAGTCACTTTGGTGGATGAGGCCTTCATGGTTAGTTGAGTCCCCAGACTCATGGCCCGTCTCCGAATTAAATAATTGCGAAACTTCCGAAATCACTTCAGAAAGGAAAAGAGTTAGAGTATGTAATCTAAATTTGACAGAGAAAAAAGGTACCATGGTGCACTGAGAAGTATTCCAAAATATCATTCGATCATAAAATTAGTGACTTGGGTTTTACGATTTGTTAACAATGCAAGAAATAGTGTTAATCAGAGAAAAGTGGGGGAAATAAGCCTAGAGAAGTAAGAGAGTGCTGAGATCTGACTAATTCATTCTGTACCAACTCAAAGTTTTCCAGATGAAAAGTCAATACCAAACTTGTGTGTATTTAAAAATGACAACACTATCTTCCAGGTAAAGACTCGAATTACTGAACGTATTGATGCTCCCCTCTTTCTATCACCAATCCTACTGTCTAACAATTGTATCTTTACGCAAAGACTTGTAGAACATTTTCACACTGAGAATTATCAGGCAGCTACACAGTTACTTCTCAGCATAATTCGTGAAAAATATTGGATACTAGATGGAAGGAAAACTATTAGAAAAATATGGAATGCTTGTGTTAGATGCCGGCGATTTAAAAGTAAATCTCCAATGACTGATCCAGTTTCCCTACCTACTGATTGAGTAGAAGATGCCGCCGTATTAGAAGTGGTAGGGACAGATTTGGCTGGTCCCTTGTACATAAAAGGTGGTGGTGAAGTATGGATTGTCCTCTATACTTGTGCCATATTCCGTGCTCTCCATCTTGAATTAGTGTCTTCACTCTCTTCTGACGCTTTTTTATTATCTCTACGTCGTTTTGTGGCTAGAAGAGGAAATTGTCGAGTAATATATTCAGTCAACGGCACAAATTTTAGAGGAGCATATAACGAATTAGCTGCCATAGATTGGAATGAAGTTTCCCGCTATTCAGAAATAACATGCATAGCGTGGAATTTTCATTCCCCCACAGCTGCCTGGTGGGGTGGTTTCTGAGAGACGCTTGTGAGGACAGTGAAGGAGCTTCTTCGAAGATCTTTGGGAAAAGCGATTCCCGTATGAAGAGTTAATGACAATCTTATGTGAGTGCGAAAATTTTGTCAACTCCCGTCCATTGACATATCTATCCGAAGACATGCAAGATTTCATGCCTATTACTCCCGCTATGTTTCTGATTGACAGATCAATTGTCGACGATAAAGATTTAGATATGCGAGATGCCAACCACTACCACAAGCGATTAAGATTTCGATCCAAAGTGATCGTGGCACTGAGAAAGAAATTTAGGAACGAATATTTGTGTCTGTTGATTCAACGACAAAGACAAAATCCTCAGTCGTATAACATTCATCCTGGTGATATCGTTTTGATTGGGGACAATGTGAGAAAACGCCTTCAGTGGCCAAGTTTTGGAGCTAATACCGGGAAAGGATGGACAAGTAAGAACTATCAAATTAAAAACTCGTAGTGAACTGTGAAATCGTAGAGTCCATCTTCAGAGGTCACACACAACCTCAAGTTACCAGGTGTGGTCGTGCCATAAGGAGACCTAAAAAAACTGAACCTAGTGACTGTAACTGATGTTTTTGAGTAGCTATCCAGCTTCTTAAAAAGGTTGGAGGATGTAGCGAATGGCAGCACCCCTACCACCAATCATGTGCCGTGCGCATCCCGCATGAGCTGACGTTATATGTTTATATTCCTTTTTTCTCTTCAGTAGACCTGGTAACCTTTGCCCATGTAGTTTGTAGTGTTCAGTGTGCTTCAGTAAATGTTAGTTTCGTTTTACATTCTGAGTTTTATTCAGTAAAATTAATTAATCTGTCGAAATACGACATCGGGTAAATGTCAGCCCTGCTTCAACTTTTTTGAGTTGTTTCTTTACAGTGCGTAACGTTACATGTACCATCCTCCGCTGACGTGGTGTGGATGCTTTTAGAAATATTGATTTATTCCTTTAAACTTAATTCTCTCGAGATATTGGTTCCATAATTTTTTCAGAGGAGACTTTGTGTTGATTTTATTCCAAAATTCTGAGCGAATGAAAATTTATTAAGATTGTTTCAGTTAATTTTCAAGTCAAAGAGAACTGCTACTTTAGTTAACATGAAATATCAATCCATGATTGTTGGAAATCTGTGTAAACTAAGAAATTTTATCCATTGAATTTTTAATGGAGGTGAAGAAATTTATTAAATTTCCTTGAAATATTAAAATATTCTAAAAATGTATTTCTTTTTGTTACTAGATTATTAGAGACTATAGCCAGAGTAGCTAAGTCTTAAGTCATCTTCTAAATAGCTGTTATCATTTTTAACAGTGTAAGTAGGATAATTTCAATTTACATTTATTTTGTGTATATCTTAGATTCTTTTCTAGATGGTATCTTCGGCGTGTATCCTAAAAATAAAATTCAATAAAATCTTTTGAATGTGATTATTTTAATTCATAAAGGAAACGAGATCTCAAAAGTTATACTTGTTTTTCTTAAAATATAATAAATTATTCAAATTCAACCATAGTATTTTTTAAACTACAAGAAAAGCGAGAAAATTCTGTCACTTCTAGAGAAAACAAGCATAAGGATAAGCCTTTGAAGATGTAAGTAGGATATCCCCTTCTAAGTGATTTCTCGTCAAAACTAGCGCCCTTTGTTTTGATTGTAGACAACGACCAACGCACACAACACAAGTACGTCCACTGGATGTTATTTGGATGATCCACCGTGGTCCTGTAGACATCCACTGGACGTCCATAAATGATCCAGTGAACCATCCACTGACCGTCCAGAAGACATCCAGTAGACGTCTAATGGATGTCCACAGATAACCACTGGTCAAACCTTTGTCTCGCTCTCCTTGACAAACCTTTCCGGTTTGCTAAGGAGAGCGAGATTTGTGGAGGCGTGTTCAATGATGTCAGAGAGTAGTGAGGAACAGTTTGTTACTGCTCCTTCCTACTTTCTGACGTCACGAATTTAACCCCTTAATTATAACCTCCTTCCTTTCTAGGATCCTTGGACAGACGAAGTTAAAAAAATTGGGGTGGCAAATGAAATATTTTTAACCAATTAATGATATTATGTTTAAAATCATTATTAATGATTAAGATAACGTATATTTAATCAATAAATTATGCAGTTTACCAATGTAATATATGTGATAACATAATAATGATAAAATTATCATCATTATGTTATCACATATATTACAGTTAGTTTTACAGTTAATTTAGTTATTTTGAAATAACTAAACTATAATTTATCAATTTACATTATTTAAAATTATGATGAAAATTCCTATTAAACATATGAATTTTATTTGTATTCTTCATATATTTCCATTGATAAAACAAATCTAAATTCATAATTTAATTTTAAAAAAATTAAAAAAAGGTAATTAACTGTATAAATGCAAAACTTATGACTGATATAAATGCTTAAGGATTTGTACTCACTCAAAGAATGACTAATTCTTTTTTATTCATTTATTTATTTTGATAATCGCCATTTTATTTATTAGAAATTAACACAGTTTTTTTCTTTATTTTTCCACCAATTATAAAAATGATAACAATATTATTAATATTCGCTCTTTTAAAAATATTGCATATATTCTTAAATGTACATTCCTTTCTTTTACATTACATTTACGTTTTAAAAGGAATAACATCGATTTTGCAGTCCAAATTTTGTACCAATATTTGAAAACTGTTGATATCCTTAATCTGATTAAAACGTTTCTACAGTATGTTAATGTTTAATTGTCAAATCATATCTACTAGACATAATTATTTAACTATTATTGCTTATGGTATTTATATATGGAGAGAATGTTATAACATTGTGAATATTTTATAACTGAAAACTAAAATTTACTTTTTAATAAATGATATTTTTGGCTTAGTTTTAAATTATAGCTATTATTTTAAAGAAAAGCTTTATTTAAAGAGATATATATTCAGAAAGAAATTCTAAGTGTGGGATTGAAAGCGCCACCAGAGAGCCATTCACATGCTCGCCGTCGGACATCAGCAGAAGAGAGGAGAGAAAACGACGAGGTGATGGACGAGAAAAGATGCGATGACGTGATGACGCGAATTGATATTGGACTAATTTCGAATTATAATTAAGATGTCAGAATATGATTTGATATTCATTTGGAAATATGTAAATAGCTTTATTTTTTATTTCAAAACTATTATTAAACAATTTAAACTTTAAATGTGTTATTATTTCCAATAATGGAAGAGAAGAACCCACATAAGTAATAAAAATTATTAAAAGGCTGCATTTAATAAATATTTAATTTTATTTTCTTTCAGCTATAAGTAAACAAAAGTAATTTTCAATTATTAACAGCTTCAGATAAAATATAAACCGAGCCTGAATCACAATCACTGAATAAATTTAAAAAAAAATTCTTTTAATGGATTTGACGATCTCATGTGAATTTTAATATGCTTAAATCATTGCCATTTGCCGTTTTTCATTGTATATTTGACTCAGAGGCGTACCGAGAATATTTGGTTCACGAGTATTATAAGTTTTAAATACAGGAAAAAACTCATGATAAGAATACAATACAAATAATAAAATACGGAAGAACCTTCTTTAAAATATAGATTAATTTAAAGAATCGAGTTATACTTTTAAATTTGAGATTAAAAAAAAATTAAAACTAAAACTGAATTTCGAAATATATCAGTAAAGTAATCGCACTTGTGGTAATTTAAAATTAATTAAAATGATTATTTTACACATTAATATATTTGTTTAGAAAACGAAATTTTTAAAAAATGAAAAATATTAATACATATAGATATCAGTACATGTACTCTTTAACAACAAAAGTTATCTCATGTATCAATTATATTACATCATTTTCCTTGCCTTTGATGTAACAAATTGATCAATAATTTTATCAATGTCGATCATTTCAAAATTTTCTCGTTCTACGCTTAAAAATACTAAGTATACTCTTATATAGCATTTGTATAGCCTTTTTTAACGTCCTACGTTACTTGAATATGTCAGAATTAATTTTAGTTTACTGAACGAATGTTCGCAACAAGCAATTGATATTGAAACAGTATATATATATAATATATATATATATATATATATATATATATATATATATATATATAAATATATATATATATATATATATATATATATAAATAAATATATATATATATATATATATATATATATATATATATATATATATATATATATATATATATATATATATATATATATATATATATATATATATATATATATATATATATATATATATATATATATATATATATATATATATATATTTATATATATATATATATATATATATTTATATATATATATATATATATATATATATATATATATATATATATATATATATATATATATTTATATATATATATATATATATATATATATATATATATATATATATATATATATATATATATATATATATATATATATATATATATATATATATATATATATATATATATATATATATATATATATATATATATATATATATATATATATATATATATATATATATATATATATATATATATATATATATATATATATATATATATATATATATATATATATATATATATATATATATATATATATATATATATATATATATATATATATATATATATATATATATATATATATATATATATATATATATATATATATATATATATATATATATATATATATATATATATATATATATATATATATATATATATATATATATATATATATATATATATATATATATAAATATATATAATATATATATATATATATATATATATATATATATATATATATATATATATATATATATATATATATATATATATATATATATATATATATATATATATATATATATATATATATATATATATATATATATATATATATATATATATATATATATATATATATATATATATATATATATATATATATATATATATATATATATATATATATATATATATATATATATATATATATATATTTATATATATATATATATATATATATATATATATATATATATATATATATATATATATATATATATATATATATATATTTATATATATATATATATATATATATATATATATATATATATTTATATATATATATATATTTATATATTTATATATATATATATATATATATATATATATATATATATATATATATATATATATATATATATATATATATATATATATATATATATATATATATATATATATATATATATATATATATATATATATATATATATATATATATATATATATATATATATATATATATATATATATATATATATATATATATATATATATATATATATATATATATATATATATATATATATATATATATATATATATATATATATATATATATATATATATATATATATATATATATATATATATATATATATATATATATATATATATATATATATATATATATATATATATATATATATATATATATATATATATATATATATATATATATATATATATATATATATATATATATATATATATATATATATATATATATATATATATATATATATATATATATATATATATATATATATATATATATATATATATATATATATATATATATATATATATATATATATATATATATATATATATATATATATATATATATATATATATATATATATATATATATATATATATATATATATATATATATATATATATATATATATATATATATATATATATATATATATATATATATATATATATATATATATATATATATATATATATATATATATATATATATATATATATATATATATATATATATATATATATATATATATATATATATATATATATATATATATATATATATATATATATATATATATATATATATATATATATATATATATATATATATGTATATATATATATATATATATATATATATATATATATATATATATATATATATATATATATATATATATATAAATGAATGTATGTATGTATTTTTTATACAAAATTATTTTCAGCAAAATAATATAAATAAAGTATTTTTTTCAAAAGTGACGTATTTATTATTTTTCAAAGTGTCAATAAATGTTTCTTATTCGCTGCATGATATTAAATGCGGATTTATGATTTTTCTGATGATATCAACGCATTTAAATGATTTTTAGAAAATGAAATTGATATTTTTAAGTAATATTTGATCAGTATTGGAAGTTTTTATTTTCTTCATCTTTGTCGGGTTCTTTCTTTTCTTGGTAAGGAAGGAATCCAAGTATAGTTATTTTCATCCGCAAATGAAAAAATTTAAAGTCGAAATCTTTAGAATTTTTTTATGCAACATTAATTATTTTTTCTTTAAAATGAAGGTTTTCAAAGTTTTGACTCACTATAATCCAAATTTAGATCATCGAAGCCTCAACTATCGAATGCACATATATTTAAGTAACTATTTGTACCCTTATATATTTTTTTCTATGATGGTATTGAACGTGTACTACATGGTAATTAAAGAAGCTAATAATCTAGGTTTTTCTCAAATGGGTAAATCCTGAGATGTAGCTTATTAATCAAAAAAATTTTATGATACTAAACTTAAATTCTCCTATTTTTATGGTGTATTATAGAAACTGTAATAAGTAAAACATGACGTATATAAGTTATATATTTATAATAATAGCAGTTATATAAAATAATTTATTACGAATTGGGATAGATAGGAAATATCTTAGACACATTCTTTCATTTTATTTGAAAAGATATTTTTTTGCAGGTTATGGCCGTTTCTTATTGATTATAAATAAGCAAATTTTAAGGATTTCTCAAGAAAATTTTTTATTTGTATTTTAATATTATTCTGACAAGTTTTCATTAAATCTTTTAAGATATCTTTCGTATATCCTAAAAATTTGTAGCTCTAAATAATGATGTTGAACTACAAATCTAGTGTGCATATGTGTTTGAGCAAAATATGCAAATTTTAAAAAAATCACGGTAATTGAAAACAATTTAAAATTTTTTTTTTAAATCTCAAAATTAATTTTTTTTTTTAATTTGGAGGATGTTGTTACCGCAACATATTTTAAATGCCCTAGCCCAGGGATGGCGAACCTTTTTTGATGTCCGTGCCACAATAAAATTTCATTCGAAATGTTATCGTGATGAAACTAAATGTAAGTATAATTAAATAAAAAAAAGCAATTCTTCTTTAAATGTTTTATTAATCAATGTTTTACTAAAAGCAATATGCTAGAAACAAAATTCACGTTAAAAACAATTGTTTTTCATGTGGTTTTTGTTGCTGTACACAAGATGATGAAGATTTAATATTTGGTTCATATTTAGTTAATTTCAACGATAACCATACAGAGCTCCAGTCATCCGTCATTCTATTCCTATCTTTATTTTTTATAAAATTTAATTCTGAAAATAGAGATTCACACGCCCACGTCGATGAAAATATTGATAAAATTGCCTTTGCTAATATATTTCAACAATTAAACGTGTCAAGAATTCAATTCCATGTAGTTAGGATTTCATCTTTTGCAATTTTATTTATTTTATCCAATAATTGATTACTTTCAATAATTTCTTAAATCAACAAATTTTTGGTTCCATATTGTACTTAACTGAAATGTAACTAATTCCATTTCTAATTCCTTAAAATTTAACCACTCAAGGACTTTAAAGTTTAATTTTTCAAATGGTAATATATCAGGATATAAAATAAATTTTAAAGTTTTTTCAAATTCTTTAAACTGCGTAAATCTTGCAGAAAATTCCTGAATCAGGGATTGAATTACCATTAAATATTCTTTCGTTAATGACTCTTTATTTGGCTTTTCATGACATTCACTTTCAGAAAAAAAAATTTTCTATTCAGAAAATATTTATGAGTTTTTGAAAGAATACCGCGATTAAATATCTGTCATTTCACTTCGAACGCTTTGATTAAGTCAAACATTATAATGACTGTTTTATTAACTCCTTGTAGTTTTATATTTAATTCATTTAAGTGAGAGCATAAATCAGTGAAAAAACATAACTTTGCAAGCCATTCTACATTCAATGATTGATTGTATTGGTCAAGATTGTTCTCATTATTTAAACATAATCTTATTTCCTCCAAACAATCAACAAATCTTTGCAAAACATTTCCGCGACTTAACCAGCGTACATTATTGTATAAAAGTAAACTATTGTGCGGAGAGTTTACTTCGTTTAACAATTCTTGAAATTTTCTTTTATTTAGTGCTTGTGCTGATATAAAATTAACTAATTTTGTTACAAAATATCATCAAACATTTTTAAACATGTTTTGGTAGAAAAGGCTTGTTGGTGAATAATAGAATGAAAATCAAGAATTGTGTGTCCAATACGTTTTGTAAATAAATTTATAAATCCATTTTACCGTCCAGTTAAACCAAGGGAACCGTCAATTATAATTGACACAATTTTAGAAGGACATATTTCTCTTTTTTCCAATGCATCTATAACTGCAATACAAATGTCTAATCCTTTTGTTGTTGTTGTTAATGTTGATAAACTTATCAACTCTTCTTTAATATTGTTTTGAACAAAATAGCGTACAAAAATTACTAAGCAAGCAGAGCCTGCTACGTCGGTAGACTCGTCAAAGCAAATGGATGAACAACAAGACTTTATATGAATTTTTTGTTGAAAATTTACATTTTCCGCCATACCCAAATTATCTCGTTCACTGTATTCTTAGCTATCGGCATGTCTTTAATTCTTTGGATAGTTTTTTCTTTGTTTTCGAAACCATCGAATAAGTATGGGGCACATTGCAGCCAATCATCATTTAAAAATTCGCCTTCATTAAAAGATTTCGTATTTTGAGCAATTGTTTTATAAACTTGATAACTAGCAGCAGTGGTGTTTGAGTTCTAATATATTTCATTGAAGAAGTAGTTTGAGCACTTTTTTAGAACATAAAATAAAAATTGTTTTGCTGTCCTTTCCAATCATGCCGTATCTATCCGTTCAACAAGCTTGCAATTCTCTGCTACTACATATTTCGGACAATTTCGATTTCTTCATTGAATTAGCCATAATAAGAAATTCTAAAAAATATATATTTCGATAATATTGTTATAAAATAAATAATTTTTTCTACATTCGGTTGCAAGAACATATTTCGTCCCATATTAAAGTACTAAAAACATTACCAACAAAAGAAAATAATAAATAGTATATTAATTCACGGTATTTTAACAATTATTTCTGTATTTTACACTGATTTAATGATAACATAATTTCTCATAATATTAAAATATTTTAATGTTCAAAAATAAGCAAAATAAATTATAAGTTTAGCAACTTTTAATACCTTAAGGTTGTTACAGGTTAAAACTTTAGTCGTGACGCAATATGTTCTTGTAAACGAATGCAGAATATAAAATTCAAAATAATACGAAAAAATATTTACCTAAAAATAACACTAGATGTATTTACAATAAATGGTTATATTTTTTAACAAGTCACTGAAGTTTCAAAGACGACAGTTTACTAAAAATGACTAATGTATAGTCTGTCGTCTGATTCGGGCGCTGTGACAGCAACAACATTAAAGGGCGAAACTGGATACGCAAACAAAATCTTTAAATAAATCAAATGTGCATCTTTATATACTTCGAGAGAATTCATGCGATATTTTAATAGTAAAATGTATATAATTTGACGGTTCTAGTTAACATACAAAGATAGGTATTCAGCACTCCAAATTTAAATCATAAATTATAAATTAAGTATAAATAAATAATTTTTAATACATTTCTATCAAAAAAGATAATTTATAAAAAAATAATTTTGTGCGTGCCATCAAAATTTTTCAAACGTGCCATTGGTTCGCCATCCCTGCCCTAGCCGACATTATAGAACTCAGGGGATCTTCGTTTTGGACGAGATTTGAACTTACTATATCTTCCTATAACGAGAGCGAACGCCTTAACCAAAAATTAATTTTATTGAGACCCATTAATATTATAATTTGCAGAATATATCCTAGAAAACAATTGCAATATTTATACAATTTAATGAATTTATACAATCTTAATAAATTTCGTTATTTATTAATAAATAGTAATTTAATTTTAAAATTTTAAATTATAGTTAAAAAATAAATCATTTGCCTTTTTTCTGCTAAAGATACCTGTTCATTTCTATAGAAAATAATATCCACCAAATGTATTTCTTTTTCTAAACAAAAACGAAGCATGTATAATTAAAATATGAGAAATATTTCACATTATTTTTAAAGGGTATCAAAAATCAACAATTTTGGCTGATTGAAACATTTACTTTTACTTTTAAAACTAATTTATGGCAATATATGAAGCAGAATTATTTATTTCCATTAGATGGTAAAATTTGAGTTGCATTTTTTAAATCTGCTTCAATTTCTATGTCTAGAAATTTATTTCTGCAATTTAAAAAAAGAAAGAAAACATTTTCTTATTTTTCACATTGGTAAAAGCACCAAAATGATGCAGGAAAGTAACATAATTATATTGGTTGCTTTCAATTCTCACATTCTATTTCATGTAAAATGGATACGCATAACACTATTAAGAAATCAATTCTTTCATTGCGAATGAGTATCTTTACTAAAAGATTTTGTGTTTGTAATAAAGTTTCTAAATTAAAATTTTATATTAGAACTAAGAATTGCAGAAATTATAAAATCCAAATTGAAAAAATGTTAAAATCCGAAAATCTTGAACTTCCCCATAGGGTGCTTTTGTAACAGTAGTTTAAATGAGTGGAGAAAAGGAACAAAAAAGATTTTATGTTGATTGTAGAAAAATAAACCCAATGACCAAAAACAACGCTCGACCAATTGCAAGAATCTATTGTGTGTTTTCGACAAATTAACCTTCTTAATTTTTTTTAACCTTAGATTATGTTTTTGGTATTCCTTTAGACATAGAAGAGTCACTAAAATTAGCATTTAAAACTAATTATATTTACAAAAGTTACAGCTTATTAAAGGCTACCAGTAAAAATGTAATAGGTTGCCTTTTGGACACAAAAACGTTTCCGTAATGTTTCAACGTGCTATTTGGCAAATTCACAAATAATAATAATAATATTAAGTAAATAAAATCAGGTTTAACATCACCATTAACTATTTTGATGATATAATTATTTTTTCCAACTCAGTGGATGAACATACAAATCATCTTAGAACAGTATAGCTATCTTATGATAAATGGAGTTATATTTAAAAGTCAATTAAAGTTTTGGTAGTATATTCACAGGAGAGTAGATAAAATTTGCCGGTTCTGGCTCAGTGGCGGTGTGTGGCGGCGTTGAGTTGTTTCCCTCCTGCTGCTGAGTTGAGTTGTTTCCCTCCTGCTGCTGAGTTGAGTTGTTTTCCTCCTGTTGTTGAGTTGAGTTGTTTCTCTCCTGCTGTTGAGGTGAGTTGTTTTGCTCCTGCTGTCGAGTTGAGTTTTGGTTTCGGTTTTTAAACTGGTAGTTAGTTTTGGTTTTCGAGATTCTGTTTTATAGAATGGCAATGGGTTGTGTGTGGCGGTGTTGAGCTGTTTTGCTCCTGCTGCTGAGTTGCGATGTTTTTATTGCTTTTTTGAGTTTCGGTTTCAGTTTTCGAGATTCTGTTTTATGGAATGGCAACGGTATAGTTTTGGTTTTTTGGAATGGCAACAGTTATAGGCAAACACGTGTTTTTTTTACCCATCCTATGAAACGTTGCCATTTTATAGAATCAAAACTCTCCTGTTGCCAATCAGAAAAGTAGAATTTTGTGAGTTTGAGAGCTTAGTGTTCATGAAATGGCAACATTTTAATTTGCGTTTTAAGTCAACACGTGGTACTTTTATAAGAGTAATACATGTATATGTGTGGCGGTGTTGAGTTGTTAAAAGGAAAAAAATAGCCTGATTATTTTAAAATTTAGTTTCAAAGCCATAGGCAACACAATTTTAATTATTGTGGAATGGCAACCGTAAATGTTGAATATTTGCTAACCTTAGCACGTGTATGTAAAATTATTAGAATAGTGGCGCCATCTATCTGTTCATTTATGAATAAAAACTTTTTTTTTTTAAATTCTAAGATTTTGTAAAAAGAAATAACAAATTGTAATGTGTTCTGGGATCGAACCCCACAATAGTAAAAAGTACTCGTGGTTCATCGATTTTCGGGCCTTAACCAGATGAGCCACGAGTACTTGTTCGTTAAAAGCTTTAATAACTTGAATTTACTACCATTTCGATCAAAACTCTCCTGTTGCCAATCAGAAAAGTAGAATTTTGTGAGTTTGAGAGCTTAGTGTTCATGAAATGGCAACATTTTAATTTGCGTTTTAAGTCAACACGTGATACTTTTATAAGAGTAATACATGTATATGTGTGGCGGTGTTGAGTTGTTAAAAGGAAAAAAAATAGCCTGATTATTTTAAAATTTAGTTTCAAAGCCATGGCAACACAATTTTAATTATTGTGGAATGGCAACCGTAAATGTTGAGTATTTGCTTCGTATGCATTAAACACATTAGCATCTTTCTACAAGGTGAAACACGATTCAGCAGATATCTGTTGGGGATTTTGTACGATTCTTCTTCTCAAGATTTATTTGAAGTAAGTAGACATTTTGATTATATTTTAATCACTATTTATTATAATATTAAAAACTGGCAAGTGAATTTATTATTTCAAATACATTAATGTCTCAATATATATGTATTTTTTTTCTTTTAGATAATTAATTGGGAATCAAATCTGTAAATATTATCATGGATAGTGTGAAGCGTAGGAATGATTTCAAAGTGAGTATTCTATTTTTTAATTAAATATATTTTATTTCTAGATTAGCTTATTATTATAATCTTTTTACTTATTAAGATTTTTCCACTTCTATAGGAATCCAGTGAGAAAAAATTTAAGCCGGGTATGGCATTCAAGCGTGACCTACATCCAGAGAACGTTTTTCCTGTCGGTGATGATATTTTCATGTATGTTTCCATGTGGAAAGACAGTATTTATATACATGTACGCACCTTTAAGTTGTTTGGAGATATGTACTACCCCTCATCAGATGGCTTGACAATGGGGGCCTATTGTTTCTTCATGTTGACTCGAGATGATGATCAGCGATTCAATCAAAAATTGGATTATGTGGCGTCGGATTTAGCGTCACCCTTTAATTCCGACTTAAAAGTGAAGGTTTTATGTAATGGTTCGGGAATGCCTGTGCACTTATCTCGAGAAATTATTTGTAAAAGTGGTCGAAAGTATAACTACTCGATTGTGCTTTCCCAAGAACAGTGGAAAAATGTGTTTAATTTTAAAGATGATATTTTATCGAGTGTAATTGATATTAAATTTAAGAATGTTGACTTTTATGGTGCATACACAAAGCAAACAGACCTCTCCGAATTGGATATTGAGAAGGATTATACAGATTTACTATGTAGTCATTTGATGACAGTGATAACAAAGAATCTTTATAAACATAATCTGCTGGGGATGTATAAGGATGGCGATACCGAAAATACAGTTGCCCTATTTAATGAGAGTGCAATGGAATTGGATATTGATATCATTGCTGAAGACTTTTTCTATGAAATTGTCGGGGTAATGTTACCAGATGGTAAAAAACTTTCAGATTATATTCATAAAACATTTTTACAGAGTATTAATATTTCATGTATTATAAAAGACATAAAAAAAGAAATATGTTGCTTAGAGTCTTTTTGAGTGTATATTTCTCGCATATTTGTATTTTTATTTTTTTGGAAATAAATGTTCTTTAATGTACTAAGCATTTGATATTTAAAGATTTAGAATTATTCTTTCATTAGTATCACACATACATATATTTTATTTACTAAATAATGATGTTAAAAATATATGCTTTATTTAATGTTAGTTTATGATTAGTGTGTAAAAAATTTACATTTATAATATCAATATATTTAAAATAATTCTTTATTACATTTTCATAATAAAACATTTTTACAAAACTTGATAATCATTCAACATTATAAATGCTGATCTTACTTCATTAACATACTTTTTATAGAAAATGATTCTACTCCCCCCCCAAAAAAAATCAGTACTTAATATACATCTATATACAATTTAATGAAAATAATCATTTCAAAATATCAAAATTCGAGGAATAACAATATTTAAATGCACAAAAACAAGAAAAAAATAAATGAATAAATCATCTTTCAGAGGGAAAAAATATTACAGAAGTAAAAACTTCATATAATACTATTTAAAAGAAATTCCAATGTATTTAGTTTGATATCATAACACATTTCTTATAATGTGAATAATATCATTCGTTCAAAGAATAGTGACCAATAGCAAGAGTGGAAATGCCATCAGGATTTACGTACCTTTTACTGTCTTTAAAAGATAATGCCAATTTATTTTGCTTTATAGAAAATAAATCATGATTTTTAGAACGTATTAAATTCATGTTAATGTATAACTCATTGTTATTAAATAAACAATTTTTATAATCATTAAAAGTAATTTGTGTTTTCAAAACTTGTTTTTTTATTCCTTTTAATCGTTTTTCTGATTTATTTTCTGTCTTATATGCATACATTTTTGATTTTAAACCAATAAATTCGGTCATGATGCAACCATTATTTTCGTCTTTCATTTTTCCTAATACTTTTTTATTTGTCAACGGCATATCAAATCTATTATTTACGCCATAACCGGAAGTGTCATATAAGTTAATTTTTAATTTCATGTCGGCATAAAAATCTTTAGTCTTAACTTCATAAATAAGGGAATCCGTGTCAGTATACATTAATCGTACATTTTCCCCATAATCCCTTTTCATCTCCTCGTAATGAAAGGAATACATCAAAAATTTTGAGATGTCGAGGATAGCCATCCCTACATATATCGGCTTAGTAAATTTTATTTTAGTTTTTTTAGATGTACGGCCATGCAATTATCATTAAAAATAGTCCTGTAATCAAAGTTAGGTTTTGCTATTAATTTTCGAACTTGTTCTTCAGAAGAACATAATCTAATATCTAATCGCTTTCTCACATTTTCCATTGTTTTTCCGAAAATGCTATTGTTCATTAATTTAAAGAAATCTTTATGGAAATCATTTGCTGCTTCTGTTCTTAATTTTGTATTTAAATCGATGTAAGTTTTTAACCATGGTGATTGTTTGAATTTTAATATTCGATGTATTTTTGTAATTTTAAGCCCTAGTTTCAAATATAATTTTAACACTTTATAATGCACTACATACTTGTTCTTCGGTAATAATGTTGTCATTAGTCTTGTTTCTTTACAATTTGGAGGAACCATATTAATAGGAGCCAGAGGAAAATCCGAGTGGGTATCGTGAAGAGATATGTCATAATCCATATCTAATTCAAATATGTACCCAATATCCGAATTATCGGGGATATTTTCTATATCAATATTTGAAGGAGAGCACCAAGCGAAATCCCCAATAGGCAAATACTGGCTCATGGCCCAACCATATAAATTATTGGCGTCTAAATAGATCAAATATTTTTCATCAATTTTGGGGTCAAAATTCTCCATATATCTATTATTAGCTAAAGAGTATCTATTACTACATTGACTAACTCCTCCACGGACTCCTTTCTCAACAAACAGTAACATTTCATAATCGGTTAATAATTCAATTTTTACGTTTGTGTGCAATAACATGGCATCCCATGATAACGAAGGAGCCGTAAAGTACCAACACGGATCCAACCTATATGTTTTTAAACAAATAATCCGAAAGTTTTCAAACAAATCTGCCAACAAAAGTACGTCAGTTTTAACATATAAATCGCAATACTCACCAAGATTAGTGAGTCTAAACTCATTGAAAACTTTTTTTGCGTGATTATAATCTTCCTCGCTAATTTCTTCACCATTTAATTCATTATAGAATTCGTTTCTTTGGGGTAAAGAGGGTTCGTCGCATTTTTTTATATCGTCAAAATAATTATAAGGAAAAACACCTTTCCTCAAAAGCAAATCAATTTTTCCAGGCTCGAAATTTTGATTCATATACTTAAATTGGTCTCGAGATAGGGTAGAAATTAAATTATCGAGACTTGATGCCATAAATTTAAATGTGTCCAAGAAACGTATCTGGAACCTAGGAGAAATATTTTTACTGAACGAAATATAGCGTTCTTCTGTGTTGGGAATTAAAAATAGGGGCTTTTTATCATAGCCTAATTCTTTGACGAAAATATGTGCATCATAACCGGAGAGATTGTGGAAAAATATTGGTAAAAATTTCGGAAGTCTTAGTAATAAATTACAATTACTACAACACGCGCCTCGAAATATTTGGTTTAAATGATCATGATCTCGTACTTTTATATTGTTTACAGTGAAAGGTTGTGAGCATATATAACAAGACTTAGCATTTTCATAACTAATTTTTTGTTCTACTGTAAGAGGTCTTAAAGGTTTATTATTTTTATAAATATTTTCAATTATTAAAGCCTCCTGTTCAATCATTTTTATAAATACTTTGGGGGCATCTAAGCCTCTGTAAACAACAGGATCTTTATAATGC